>JARVZY010010259.1:0-26302 GCA_030686995.1 Artemisia argyi | reverse complement strand
TTGAATATTTTGTACGATAAACAAATTATCAACGCAAAACATGGTTTTATACATAAAACAACCAAATCTTATTACACATTCACTAAAGATTACATAGAAAATTTATTTCAACGCTCCTACCACGATACTGTCTATTACTTCCAAACCTCATCGATACCAATTTCTAGAACCAAGAGTGGTATAAGAATCGCTAAAATCCCGGCCAAGAATGCAAAATATTCTTCTGGAACGTAGGTCATGTAGATAGAAGTAATAACAACGTACATGATCGCAATAATGGTAATAATATGCGGCATTTTGAAAATTTAATGAGAAAAATTTGGGTGATGGAGAAATGAGAATTGAAATGGGGTATTTATATGATAAAAACTAGCCGTTGGAAATTACTATTCACGACCGTTGGGATCACTGTTCATGAAAGTTCAAAAATTTTAAAAATATTTAAGGAACAAACGATTCATCATCTACAAAAGTTTAAAATTATTTTTTTTCCTTACATTCATCAAGTTTTCACCCGAAATTTTTTTCTTATTAAAAGACAGTTTTCGATATCAAAAATTTGATTTTTACAAAATGAGAAATTGGAAATCAGGATATTTTCAAGGATAATCACTGAAACCGGATACATTTTATAAATAACAATCTTCATTTAAAATAAAAATTTCTTAAGTTTATAGGACCTTCGAAATAATATTTACGCACGTAAATCTAAATTATATGTTTTCATAAATTAAACATTTCGTCCTTATCATTTCAAAACACCTAGCATAGGCTGAATCTCGGGACGAGATTCAGTTAAGGGGGTGAGACTGTAACCACCGGTAAATTTCCACTTGTATTAATATTCTAATGAGAGAATACTTATCCATTTTCCACGTATATTTTTTTTTCTCTTTAAGATTAAACATCATCAGTTTATCTTATCACCACAACCGACTAATGTGACGTAACTCACATCCTTGATAAACTGCTCACACGTGAACTGACACCAATGTGCCTAATGTTTATTTCTTTATAAACATTCCCTATATAAAATATTACAAAACTAAATTACCACATTATGTTAATTCGTTAACGTACGCTCACATTAAACGTTTTCTACTCATTAGGGTTTCCATTAAACCCTAAAAACTAATGTAATACTAATATTAAGTAACAAAACCATGAAACTCCAAAGTATAATACTCTATAGTACAATGTACGAGATATCAAAGCACGAAAACCCTAATTTCACTTCAACTTCCGATATAAACCCTAACTTCATAAATCTATGATTTCATGTGAGAAAATCACAAATCCTAACTATTAGTAACATGTTTTATTCAAAACATAAGGGTACAAGTCTTTCAAGCCTATGTACAAGTTAATAATGCATGGGAGTATAATAATGACTTAAACACATTATAAACCTCAGTGTATCTACTCTAAAGCACATGAAACAAGATCATTATGCACCAAAACCTAAACTTAATATTTTTACAATATTTAAACTAAAATGTACAAGTCTCTAAACCTAGTGTACAAGTGTCTCATGCATGAAAACCTAAAATTCTATAAATACATCCTTTAACTTAACTAAAAAGACCTAAAACTTATGTAAACCTAATCAAAACCCTAGAAATGTGTTTTCTACATTTATAAACCTTAACTACAACTCACTATAGCCCATGGTACAAACCCTTATAGCATAAATCGATTTCTTTTGTTTTCTACCTATGTCGACCTAAAACCTAAATAAACCCTAGTTTGTTTTAACCACACTTCTTTCAAACTAAACCTTACCTTGAGTTTACTATACTTCCTAGCCTAAGTACAACACCCTAAAGCCAATGTACAATACACCTAAAGCACCCTTCGATCCAATCACAACCATGTAGTTCAAATGGAACTATGAACTAACTACAACACTACACATGATCAATCTTCTTCTATAAGGAAGTAACCCTTCCCCTACACTTGTCTTTCTTAATCTTCAAACCATGGTCAAAAATGGTAAGCTCCCCATGTGCCCTCATCTTCTACACACCTCCATTCCATTGAACCTAGATCGATTTAGGGTTTTCATGGCCGACAATCTTTGAAAAATCTTTGCTTGTGTCCCCTTGAGTCTTTACAACACATACCAAGTGGCCATGATCATTAAATGAAATCCTGGCCATCCACCTCTATAAATAGCCAAGCATTTCATCTCTTCTTGCCTCATCCCTCACTCAAAACAGCAAATCACTCATTCATTCATACACCTACTGCTATTAGAAGTATCTTAGAAGAGTTGGGATCAAGTGGACCAGGAGCTTGAAGCTTGGGAAGCTTTGGTTCTAGTAGAAGCTCAATATAGTCGAACCTTTCTACCGTCAATTTCTGTAAGTCCTAGCCTTTCTAATCTATTTAGCTCATGATAATACTTCATTTTAATAAGCTTGAATCAAATATTAAGCCAACACAAACATTTCTTTTCTTCTTTTCTTTTTTTTTTTTTTTTTTCTGTTTTGGTCGAGCAAACAAACACCCTCTATTGTTTTTCTTGTTGATATTTTAAGAACACTAGACTATAGGACACTCACATATTGTTGAAGAGAATATTTTTTAAAGAACGTAGCAATTTGAATCATCAAAAATGAGTAAACGAGTCAAAAGTTATAGCAAATTGAAGTTGAATAAAAACTATAAAAACTTTCTGTTACAGCAACGTAAATCACACGGAACGAGGCCTTTCTGCTCCGTTTCGTCAAAAACTTAAAACATGAAAGTTGTCCGGAACGACGTTTTACTTAAAAACTCAGGTGTAACACCCCCAATTCATGGATACAGCGGAATTCGAACTGGGTGTTACTTGACGGCACAATAGTCACAATAATAGAAAACGAACTCCAATTGAGTCGTTTTAAAAGATGTATCATTCAAATTATATAAATATCAGAGATTTCAAAATGAGGTCCCAATTGGTTCCATGTTTAAAATGTATAATAAATGAGTTTTGAATGATAATAAAATTTATAGCCCTCTTGAGTATCCGTGCCATTCCGTGCCATCCTTGATCGTCATGAACCTGAAATACATGCTTGAGAGGTCAACACAAAGGTTGAGTGATATTCATAGAGTTTGTTTAATCGTTTGAACACAATATGTTGGTAGTGTGAGCTGTAGACTCACACTAATGTTTGGAAAACAAAACAGGTAGGCTACGTTATTATACGCCCGGAACATGTATTATACACTAAGCTTATGACACCATAACGTTAACGTGTACCAATATCGATCGGCAGATTTATCCCGGTAGGTACTTTGCTAACATACCTAAATCTCAAATATTATTTCATTTGTTTGAACTTAGTCAATACAAATGGGATTCGTCAATCCCAATAGGCCTATTAATAATATTCGCGCTCACTATTGCTAGTGACTAAATGGTTCATAATAAAGGATCTCGGTTTAGCAAGGTTGGTACTTAGTGATAATAAAACAATCAGGTAAGCATACAATTTAAAAACATTGTGCTCGGTTATAAATAGCATGTATTCCCCCCAAGGGTTTGTAAAACAATTAAGTAATCGAAAGTGGGGCTATGAACTCACCTTAAGTAAGATAGCAAGTAATGAATGTAACGGTTGAATCGTGAAGGTTCTATGAGCAACCTATAATAGAATGTCGCGACTTAGGATTGGAGTAAAGAATATGAAGTAGTGCCTATATATATATCTTGCATTTAGTCCATGATATGGTATGATGTATATTGTAAGTCTTTGAAAGTAATGATTCATGAAACATGTATGTTTTGTATATCGTTTACTACCGTTCGGGCCGACATAATTCAGAAGTCATGTTAGTAAGCGTTCGAGGAGCCAGGACACTTTAACTCGTAAATCCACAACTCATCTCGACGGCTTACATAATGAACTCCTCACATGAGGCTCCCTACTATTGTAGTAGTTGATGAAATATATAGATATAAGTTTTGATCCGAAAGTTACATGTCCGACATTTGAATAAACTTAGGAAAGTTTATTTGTACATGAAGATTGTTATTAGGGGTAGTTTCATAAGTCTTGAATGACCATTTTCTCTTGTTATATCTCATGGTTCCTTTAGATGAAGTAGATCCAAATTGTATGTTCAAGTTATCGCCAACTTCTCTAGTTCATGTATTTGCCTTGGTAAGCTTGTATGGTCATTTCGTCATGGCCTAGCCATGACCTTTGGTCATTGTTCCATGGTCTTGAGACTCAACCTTGGCTCTAGCCATGGTTGTGTCTTGATTCTAGGTCATAAGACCCCTTTGGTCTTCATAAACCATAACTTATATGTAATGACTTTGGCTAAAAATGGGCTGTTTAGAATTTGAAGAAATTTATCACTCGGAAAGCGTTTTTAGGGCTCGAGCTTCATTATTCTTGAACGAAAACGTCGTTCCGGACAACTTTCGTGTTTTAACTTTTTGATGAATCGGACCAGAAGTGGGACTTTCAAAACCCAAATTTGATCAGAATGGTATTTGGCAGTTTTGCCGGAAATCTTTGGTAACTTCAAATGGGCGTAACTTTTGACTCGTATACTCGTTTTGGGTGGTTCAAGTTGCTACGGTTTCCTTGTTAAGTCCTCTATTGTAATATGTATTGATCAAATATCATATTTTTACCATTTTGGTCATGGTTTTCCAAGAAACTCACTAATTTGCTTGTTTTAGTAACTTGTTTCAATAATTCATTATAACAACATCTTTTACTCATCTTTATACATCATGGACATGATAACAAGACAATATATAGCACAAATAATATGTAAATAACATGAACATGATTATTTAACAAGAATCAAGTTAGGGTTTGCTTACAACTTTTGGCTTTCTACAAGAAAGGAAGTCAAGTATGGAACTAGGACACTAAACCTAAGCTTGTAAACCCTTTACCACAACTCTTGTAACCCTTGCTAGCCTTGATCTAACCCTTGTGAAAATCATTTAACTTCAGCCCTAGTAACGTTGTGTAGCTCCTAAATCAACCATGGAATCACCAAACAAACTTAAGATTCATGTAGAGAATAACTAAGCCTTGAACTTTGATATGTAACTTGTAGCTTAAAGATCAAAGGATCATGGAGCTATGATTTGTGTTGGCTCGTTTTTATGGATGAAAAGATGAAGAAGAAGGTGTTCTTGAGTGGCTATTTATAGTATGAGAAAGTTAGCTAACCATACATGGGTTAGATATTAACCATGGTTAAGTTTAGGTGAAACTTTGTGCCCAAGTTAAGATGAATGGTCAAGATTGAATCACATGGTGACTAATCCCCCCCTAAGTCGGTTGGGGCTGTTTGGTGGCCAAGTTGGTGACTTTTGGATGATATCTAAGAGTTTAAGCTAAGTTTTGACTCCGTAAAATGCTAACCGTAAGCTGTTAAGCCACGAAACTTAAAACCGGGTATCGTAAAAATACGAAACTTGGGAGAATGTTTAAACATGTCATAATACTCCATAATAAAATATGAAATGAGTGGTTGGTTCCATTTGGGTGCTCAAACCCTGCTAAAACTGGAAACACGGGTCTAAAACGCGTAATACGCAAAACGTACGAATATTGCGTAAAATTAAGAAAAGTTAAATGTAACTTTTCTAATAGAATGATAATGACTTAAAATGACTTATAATGTCTAGACTGGGCTCAGTCTAGTGTCGGTTGGTATTAAATGTCCTTTAGACATCAAACCGTAAGCCTAAAAATCACGAATTGACTTATAAAATCAAGGAATGATTTTTGGTCAATGGAGGAGGGAAAAATATGTTGACTTTTTCTAATAAGTTGAAAACTTAAATCGTCTTAGAAATGCGGTGCAGGTATAGGCTAAGGTTACGGCTGAGTAAAAACGCTTAAAACTGAAAATTCCAGTTTTTCACGGCCGAGGTTTATTTTGGTCATGTTTTTCTCAGTCATGATTTATTCTCAAATAAATCATGAGTGTGTCAAACATTTTTCTGATACGGGGAAAATTAACGCGACCGAATTTCGTTGTACGTAGAATTTCTGAATGACGTTTTACCCTAAAACGTGTAATTCCGTGTAATTCCTTAATAACTTTCACGAAAATGAGCTTATGAATGTCAAACTTTTAATTTGTCATGGAAATGATTTATCACTTCAGCCCAAGAAATAAAAATCAAGTTTCGGGAAAATTTTCGGGAAAAATGAATAGTAAAAGTGAATAGTGAAATTTTCCGGGAAAAGTAATTAACCTGAAAATGCGAATTGTTACAGTCTCCACCCCATATGAGAGCTCCGTCCCGGAGATCAATTGCGTTGGGAGTAGAAACTTTGTTGGTAAAAAGATGTAGGTATTTCTTACATATATGGTCCTCTCGTTTCCATGTGTATTCAGGACCACGTCGTGAGTTCCAACGAACTTGACAATTGGAATACGGCTTTGCTTGAGTTGTTTGACCTCTCGGTCCATGATTTCTACGGGTTCCTTAATAATTTTGAAGATCGTCATTGAGTTGAATTTCATTGAGTGGAATCACTAGTGATTCATTCGACAAGCATTTCTTTAGGTTAGATACATGGAAAGTGGGGTGTACACTACTGAGTTCTAATGGAAGCTCAAGTCTGTACGCCACATGGCCAATCCTGGCTAGGATTTTGAATGGTCCGATGTATCTTGGGTTTAGTTTCCCTCGTTTACCGAATCGTATCAAGCCTTTCCAAGGCGATACCTTTAGCATAACCCTATCTCCGATTTGGAATTCTAGGGGTCTGCGTCGTGTGTCGGCATAACTTTTATGTAGGAAAGGTATGGTAATAGTCGAATATCAAAGGAAATTGATATAGCAGTCGAATATTAATAGGAATTGAGATAGTAATTGAATATCAAATAGAACTTGATATAGTTGTCAAATATCAATAGCAATTGATATAGGAATCGAATAATGGATTAAGTGTTGAACATGTGGTTGGACCAAGTCCTGTTTGAATTGTACGGCTGCCCATGCATATGGCTATATGGCTTCGCAATAAGTTTGGTACGACTGTGCATGCGTATGGTTACATGGCCCCGTAATGAGTTTGGTACGACTGCACATGCATATGGTTACATGGCCTCGCAATGAGTTTGGTACGACTGCACATGCATATGGTTACATGGCCTCGCAATGAGTTTGTTTGTTATTGCACTATCATTATGAAAACCAAAATGTAAACCTCGTACTAATGGAAATTGGGATAGTCGTTGCAATCATAGCCTAGTAGGTAATCTGTTGTTGTATCTAGTGTTTATTGACTTCATACTTATGTTATTTCGGATATAATTAAGCCCACTTGTTTATAATTCTTTATTTACATAGAGAGGCATCCCAAACAATGTAACTAAAGGAATATAAACGTATGGTTCGATGATTTATAATTTCTTTATTTAAATGAAAAGGCATCCCAATCCATTCAAATAAGGACATTATAAATCATCCTACTCAAGAATTCCCGACACAACATTCATACTTAGCCGGTGAGTTACAAGGTAGTGTATCACGAGATGATACTGGTGTTCCAAAAGTACAAGATGAATATTCAATCTTGTAAAGCTGATGAGGGTGCTTGTGATGTAACTAAGGATGATTTGAGCTTTAAAAGTGCATCAAGATCTGTTAATGAGCTTGTGTTTGCCACGGTTGTGAAGGTAATGTTGTGATATGTTGATGAACAAAAGTGTGTAATGTATGCTTAACATTAATACTCTTAGGTATAGATGTTGAGTTTGTTTTAAAATCTTAAGAGATTTTAAAAGTTTATGATGGAATGGTATCCTTAGGACCTAAACAGGATAGTACTTCTACAGGATGAAGAGAATAATTGGTAACTATTCCAAGATAGTAGTTCGGATTATCTCATAAATGAAAATTTTCAAGAATGAAATTAGGTAACACAAATAAGGTGTTAAGATTTCGCTGAGTGGTAAGACATTATCGTGTCTCTAGATTGTTTTAATGTATTCTGGTGGTTTATCATGTTCATGTAGGAAATCAATCTAACCATAACCCTAGTACAACTATTCTCAGTATTTGAAAATTCTAAGTCGAATATAGTTAGTCAGACTATATTCCACTGTCCCTAGGTTAAATATAGGTGACTAGTCTATATTTAGCCAAGGTTCGATAAAATTTTCAAATACCTAAACTAGGTATACTTTTGATATGTCCGTTGCTTTCGGGAAACTGTCCATTAAACAAAGGCGATGTCAAACCCTTAAGTTGCAAGTCCCGTCCATACAAGACTTGTAACGTATGTTTTCACATTCTATTGCATAGAAGATGGTACGGGTAGATATGTGTGGAAAGGAAGTTTTTAAGTAGTTCTAAAATAGAACATACTTGGCCAGGATCACGAACTTTTAATAATGAAAGTTTCATAAGAAAACTTTGATAAATGTAAAGCTGAACTTCAGCTTTTGTAGGTGATGGATTTGTTTGTCCTTTATAAATCTCATATTTCTATTTAGAAATCGATAGGTTGTGACGGGTTTTTGATATCATATGAAATGATATTGATGATGTGATGGAATAATTCTAGAGACCATTTGCACAAAACACAATGTCTCGGAAGTAGGTTAGACCATTGTGCAATTCACAATGTCTGGGAGGTAGGTTAGGCCATTGTGTGACTCAAAACATTTGAGAAATGGTTAAGACCATTGTATAATACAATGTCTTGGAAAATGAATGAGACCATTGTATCTCACAATGTCTTGGAAAATGAATGAGACCATTGTATCTCACAATGTCTTGGAAATGAATGTTGGAGTAGGAACATGATTGGGAGAGTGTGGCTGTGCCGAAATGCCTTAGAATAGGCATACACAGATATGTTTAGTCCATTGTTTAGATAAATGATTGAAAATAAACCGAGTTTATATATCAATATACTAATATGTTCATGTAGCATAAAATGCCTAGTGTGTATATATCAATATACTTATATGTGTTCATGTAGCATAAAATGCCTAGTGTGTATATATCAATATACTTATATGTGTTCATGTAGCATAAAATGCTTACGGGGAAATGCTCAATTATGTTTAGGGTACATATATCAATATGCAATTATGTTTGTATATCATAAAAATGTCTTCGGGGAAATGCTCAAAATGGGTATATATGAATATACTAATATGTTTGTGTAGCATAACATGCTTACTAAGTTTATAATCGTCTGGAGGATGGAAGACACGGAGAGTGGAAGGCTATAAAAATGTTTTTGCTTGTATGTGTGGTTATAGTTTAGGTCTCAATTAGACCCGTTTCTCTATAACCATGGCTCTGGTACCAATCTGTAACACCCCCAATTCATGGATACAGCGGAATTCGAACTGGGTGTTACTTGACGGCACAATAGTCACAATAATAGAAAACGAACTCCAATTGAGTCGTTTTAAAAGATGTATCATTCAAATTATATAAATATCAGAGATTTCAAAATGAGGTCCCAATTGGTTCCATGTTTACAATGTATAATAAATGAGTTTTGAATGATAATAAAATTTATAGCCCTCTTGAGTATCCGTGCCATTCCGTGCCATCCTTGATCGTCATGAACCTGAAATACATGCTTGAGAGGTCAACACAAAGGTTGAGTGATATTCATAGAGTTTGTTTAATCGTTTGAACACAATATGTTGGTAGTGTGAGCTGTAGACTCACACTAATGTTTGGAAAACAAAACAGGTAGGCTACGTTATTATACGCCCGGAACATGTATTATACACTAAGCTTATGACACCATAACGTTAACGTGTACCAATATCGATCGGCAGATTTATCCCGGTAGGTACTTTGCTAACATACCTAAATCTCAAATATTATTTCATTTGTTTGAACTTAGTCAATACAAATGGGATTCGTCAATCCCAATAGGCCTATTAATAATATTCGCGCTCACTATTGCTAGTGACTAAATGGTTCATAATAAAGGATCTCGGTTTAGCAAGGTTGGTACTTAGTGATAATAAAACAATCAGGTAAGCATACAATTTAAAAACATTGTGCTCGGTTATAAATAGCATGTATTCCCCCCAAGGGTTTGTAAAACAATTAAGTAATCGAAAGTGGGGCTATGAACTCACCTTAAGTAAGATAGCAAGTAATGAATGTAACGGTTGAATCGTGAAGGTTCTATGAGCAACCTATAATAGAATGTCGCGACTTAGGATTGGAGTAAAGAATATGAAGTAGTGCCTATATATATATCTTGCATTTAGTCCATGATGTGGTATGATGTATATTGTAAGTCTTTGAAAGTAATGATTCATGAAACATGTATGTTTTGTATATCGTTTACTACCGTTCGGGCCGACATAATTCAGAAGTCATGTTAGTAAGCGTTCGAGGAGCCAGGACACTTTAACTCGTAAATCCACAACTCATCTCGACGGCTTACATAATGAACTCCTCACATGAGGCTCCCTACTATTGTAGTAGTTGATGAAATATATAGATATAAGTTTTGATCCGAAAGTTACATGTCCGACATTTGAATAAACTTAGGAAAGTTTATTTGTACATGAAGATTGTTATTAGGGGTAGTTTCATAAGTCTTGAATGACCATTTTCTCTTGTTATATCTCATGGTTCCTTTAGATGAAGTAGATCCAAATTGTATGTTCAAGTTATCGCCAACTTCCCTAGTTCATGTATTTGCCTTGGTAAGCTTGTATGGTCATTTCGTCATGGCCTAGCCATGACCTTTGGTCATTGTTCCATGGTCTTGAGACTCAACCTTGGCTCTAGCCATGGTTGTGTCTTGATTCTAGGTCATAAGACCCCTTTGGTCTTCATAAACCATAACTTATATGTAATGACTTTGGCTAAAAATGGGCTGTTTAGAATTTGAAGAAATTTATCACTCGGAAAGCGTTTTTAGGGCTCGAGCTTCTTTATTCTTGAACGAAAACGTCGTTCCGGACAACTTTCGTGTTTTAACTTTTTGATGAATCGGACCAGAAGTGGGACTTTCAAAACCCAAATTTGATCAGAATGGTATTTGGCAGTTTTGCTGGAAATCTTTGGTAACTTCAAATGGGCGTAACTTTTGACTCGTATACTCGTTTTGGGTGGTTCAAGTTGCTACGGTTTCCTTGTTAAGTCCTCTATTGTAATATGTAATGATCAAACATCATATTTTTACCATTTTGGTCGTGGTTTTCCAAGAAACTCACTAATTTGCTTGTTTTAGTAACTTGTTTCAATAATTCATTATAACAACATCTTTTACTCATCTTTATACATCATGGACATGATAACAAGACAATATATAGCACAAATAATATGTAAATAACATGAACATGATTATTTAACAAGAATCAAGTTAGGGTTTGCTTACAACTTTTGGCTTTCTACAAGAAAGGAAGTCAAGTATGGAACTAGGACACTAAACCTAAGCTTGTAAACCCTTTACCACAACTCTTGTAACCCTTGCTAGCCTTGATCTAACCCTTGTGAAAATCATTTAACTTCAGCCCTAGTAACGTTGTGTAGCTCCTAAATCAACCATGGAATCACCAAACAAACTTAAGATTCATGTAGAGAATAACTAAGCCTTGAACTTTGATATGTAACTTGTAGCTTAAAGATCAAAGGATCATGGAGCTATGATTTGTGTTGGCTCGTTTTTATGGATGAAAAGATGAAGAAGAAGGTGTTCTTGAGTGGCTATTTATAGTATGAGAAAGTTAGCTAACCATACATGGGTTAGATATTAACCATGGTTAAGTTTAGGTGAAACTTTGTGCCCAAGTTAAGATGAATGGTCAAGATTGAATCACATGGTGACTAATCCCCCCCTAAGTCGGTTGGGGCTGTTTGGTGGCCAAGTTGGTGACTTTTGGATGATATCTAAGAGTTTAAGCTAAGTTTTGACTTCGTAAAATGCTAACCGTAAGCTGTTAAGCCACGAAACTTAAAACCGGGTATCGTAAAAATACGAAACTTGGGAGAATGTTTAAACATGTCATAATACTCCATAATAAAATATGAAATGAGTGGTTGGTTCCATTTGGGTGCTCAAACCCTGCTAAAACTGGAAACACGGGTCTAAAACGCGTAATACGCAAAACGTACGAATATTGCGTAAAATTAAGAAAAGTTAAATGTAACTTTTCTAATAGAATGATAATGACTTAAAATGACTTATAATGTCTAGACTGGGCTCAGTCTAGTGTCGGTTGGTATTAAATGTCCTTTAGACATCAAACCGTAAGCCTAAAAATCACGAATTGACTTATAAAATCAAGGAATGATTTTTGGTCAATGGAGGAGGGAAAAATATGTTGACTTTTTCTAATAAGTTGAAAACTTAAATCGTCTTAGAAATGCGGTGCAGGTATAGGCTAAGGTTACGGCTGAGTAAAAACGCTTAAAACTGAAAATTCCAGTTTTTCACGGCCGAGGTTTATTTTGGTCATGTTTTTCTCAGTCATGATTTATTCTCAAATAAATCATGAGTGTGTCAAACATTTTTCTGATACGGGGAAAATTAACGCGACCGAATTTCGTTGTACGTAGAATTTCTGAATGACGTTTTACCCTAAAACGTGTAATTCCGTGTAATTCCTTAATAACTTTCACGAAAATGAGCTTATGAATGTCAAACTTTTAATTTGTCATGGAAATGATTTATCACTTCAGCCCAAGAAATAAAAATCAAGTTTCGGGAAAATTTTCGGGAAAAATGAATAGTAAAAGTGAATAGTGAAATTTTCCGGGAAAAGTAATTAACCTGAAAATGCGAATTGTTACATCAGGCGCACGAGTCCTAAAAATGAACCACAAGGGCTGGGCACTAGGACCTGTTTTTTGTTTAAGTTATATATAAAAACAGCCCCAACCGACCCGTTTTGTCTAATTATTTCGACTAGTAAACGAGCTTGATAAATTATGAAACTTGGTGGAAATAGAGACCTCATGGCATAGATTAACCTGGAACAAACACTTTTCATTTTCATTAAAAGACCTCGTTTTTATCGAGTCATATTTTTGGCCTATTACTTGCTAAAAATAACAAAACACTTGGTTTATCTTACTAAAAATAGTTTCAAACGCCCAACTTCAGAAATTAATTGCGACTTAACTATAAAAAATCACGACCTCTAGTTTGAACCTATAGATAGACCATGTGACAAACTATTGAAAAGATTGAAAACGTAGTAAAAACATTTCAACACCTCGCCTTTATTCACCCTTGAATTTGGCCTTGTCGAGTAATATATAAACATATTTTTTTTAATTATTTTGAACTAATAAGCTGGAAATATAAGCTGATAAGCTACGTAAAACATATTTGTAAACTTATTTTAACATACGTAAAGGAGTCGTAGAAAGTCGTGCCTTTTCCTAAGCTAAAAGTGCGTTTTCGTTCAAAAAGGACTTCGGGTAAAAGGTTATTTTTGCATGAAAGGTATTTTATGACAAAACTCTAAACTAATCTTATGAGTCGGACTTAAAATGAAATAAACTTAAGGTTAAATGGTGGAAAGTGTCATATTGAAAACTTCAGGGTATAAATTGTAATTTTATAAAACTTGAAGGGTATAAGTTGTAAATATATAAAACTTGGGGGTATGAATTGTTATTTCATGATAGTTCAGGGGTAAATGTTGTCAATACCTAAAACTTCAGGGTAAAAAGTGTAATATTTTATTTTATTACGGGAATATAATTTATAACACTGAAATAACTCGGGAATTAATATAAAACCTTTATGAGACATGTCGGTACCAATTAACAAAACATAAATAAATCTTAATCATCAACTAATTTTTGAAGAGACTTCATGTTGTCTCACTCATACATTTAATCCTTTCACAATACGAATACTTAAACTCACAAATACTTGACATCATTCCCTAGGTTACGTGTCGGAGCAGTTTATTCGATAAACATCATTTGTTTTCCATCCAGACTACTTAAACATCGAAGTGAGTTCATAGTCCCACTTTTAAACGCTTTTCAAACTTGTGGGGAGATACATGCTACAAACCGAACACAAGTATTTTTTTGTATGCTATACTGATTGATATTGCCTAAGACACACTTTTGCCACTGAAAGTCCCTCATATCATGAACCATTAATCACCTGTGGGTGAACGCGAATATTGTGAATAGATCTATTGGAGGTTGACAGCCCATTTGGTTAGTCGGATAGATAGCCTTCGTGCTAGCTGGATTGATAGCCAAATGCACATTATTTGAGAACTACTAGGAAGTTGGCAAGCTCCTACTCGAGGGCATTCTTACTTCCATCATCATTATGATGTCAGTAATTTATATCATTTTATGATATCACACACGTTAATGTTTGAGTTCATGAGACTTAGAGCAATATACTGTACTGCAAACTTTACTGTTTTACTATTATGCAACTTGTGTTCAACTATTCATTATACAAACACTATGGATTCACTCAACCTTTGTGTTGACGCTTTTAGCATGTTTATCTCAGGTCCATAATGAACGAGGATGGCACGGAGGGGCACAGATACTTCTTGAAGGCTAAAATCTAATTATCATTCGGAAATTATTTAACAAACTGTAAAACTACTGAGACCTTATTTTGTAAACTCTGATACTGAATAATAAAATCATTTTAACAATCCAATTGTAGATTGTTTTTCTATTATTATAACTGTTGTACCGTCGAGTAACACCCAGCTTTAATTCCGCTGTGTATCCCAAATTTGGGGGTGTTACATTATGTCCTAACACAATCCCTTCCTTCACCATAAAATGACATTTTTCCCAGTTTAGCACCAAGTTGGTTTCCTCACACCGTTTAAGCATCTTTTCTAGATTAGCAAGACAGCGGTCGAAGGAGTTCCCGAAGACCGAAAAGTCATCCATGAACACTTCCATGCTGTCTTCCATGAGTTCGTAAAAGATTGCGATCATGCACCGCTGGAAAGTGGCGGGGACATTACATAGTCCAAAAGGCATCTTTTTGTAGGCAAATGTTCCATAAGGGCAGGTAAACGTGGTCTTTTCTTGGTCCTCAGGTGCTATGGGAATCTAAAAATATCCAGAGAATCCATCCAAGAAGCAATAGTACTCGTGTCCAGATAATCTCTCTAACATCTGATCAATGAATGGTAAGGGAAAGTGATCTTTCCTCGTGGCATCATTGAGCTTTCGATAGTCGATGCATACCCGCCATCCAGTGACTGTTCTCTGGGGCACCATCTCACCCTTGTCATTCTTAACTAATGTCATTCCACCCTTTTAGGTACAATCCGCACAGGACTGCCCCATGGGCTATCCGAGATCGGGTAAATCAATCATGCATCCAAAAGTTTTATAACTTCTTTCTTCACTACTTCCTTAATGTTAGGGTTCACGCGCCTCTGGGGTTGCACGGTAGGTTTATAATCTTCTTCGTGAGAATCTTATGTGTGCAAAAAGTTGAGTCAATCCCCTTAATGTCGGCCACACTCCATGCGAGTACCCCCTTGTATTTTTTTAGGACCTCTAAGAGTTTATCTTTTTGTTCATGTTCCAAGGAAGAGTTTATGATTACCGGGAGTTGATCCTCTTCCTGAAGGAAGGCATACTCCAAATGGTTAGGAAGCTCTTTAAGATCTACATCAGGAGGTTCGATAATAGAAGGTTTGAGCTTGTTTTCGGGCTTTCGGAGCTCGACATGCTCCGTTGCCTCTTGTCTGGGGTAGAAGGAGACTGCACTAACATCCTCCATCTTTTCTACCTCTAGCAAAGGCAGGAAACTCTCGTCCCGTAGCCAGCCTTCATCGATCTGTTCATCGACACAACTATCAATGACATCTGTGAGTTCATCTACTTCCCCGATAAAATAGAGCCGGTTGGCTGCTTCGAGGGAGAGGTCCATAGAATCCTTAATGTCGAAGGTTGTGCTATCGTCTCCCACTCGTAAGGTTAATTTGCCATCGTAGACATCGATGACTGCACGAGCGGTAGCAAGAAATGGTCTACCTAAGATGATGGGTACCAAGTCATCCTCCTCCATATCCAGGATTATGAAGTCGACCGGGAATTTGAATTTCCCAACTTTGACTAGCACATTCTCGCATATCCCTACGAGGTACTTGACCGATCTATCGGCTAGTTGGATGTTCATACGGGTAGACTTCAATCCAGAGTATCCTAGTTTACGGAACATAGAGTGAGGCATGAGATTGATACTCGCTCCCAAATCGGCAAGAGCATTTTTGATTGATAGAGGTCCTATGGAGCAAGGCAGGGTGAAGCTGCCCGGATCGTCTACCTTTTTTGGTAGCCCTCGGTGGGTCACCACTGAGCATTCTTCCCCCAGGGTCACAAGACCCTCGAGTTTCTTCTGGTTAGCAAGTAGTTTTTTAAAGTATGTGCTATACTTTGGCATGTGATAGCAAGCATCAAGGAGAGGTATGGTGACAACCGAGTCTTTTAGGTAAGACAGGAATCTCTTGTTATCATTCTCAGTTTTCTGGTTCCTTAATCGGGACGGAAACGGGATTCTCATAGGTTGGTTAGGCAGGGTTGATGGGGAAGGGGTCGTCAAGGGCGGTTGGTCGGGGGTATTACCGCCGACATCCTCCTCCTCCTCCCCAGGTTTGTTTGGATCGGGGGTGATGGGGGACGAGTTTGGGTAAGGAGGGTCCTTAGTTGTTGTTCCAGCTTGAGTGGTTATCACGAGCATGGGGTCTTTTTTGCTTATTGATGGCGTTTCAAGATTATCTAGGGCTGAGTTAAGCTTGTTGAAAAATTCTCCAATATCCTCCTGCTGCTCGTCGAAAAGCTCATTAAGACCTTTCATTTTCAAGCCTTTTTCTTGAGTGAAGTGACTAAGGTCATCTTCAAAAGTGCTCCTGATTTTGAATTCAGGGCCTTCCTCCCCTTCTCTTCTCTTTACCAGATTTCCCCAAAGGGTGTAATCGTCATTTTGGTAAAAAGGCAAAAGGGAGGGATCAGCATAAATGTCCCCTCCTGACAAGCATGCATGTTCAGTTGTGGCTGCTTCTCCACATTCTTCTACCTCATGCGGGCCCCCACAATAATCGTAGATCAAGTAAGGATTCGACAGCTGTTTAGGTAATTGCGATCCAGCTAGGTATTCCACTCTTTTGTGAATTTTTCTCAACCGATCCGAGGTGATTTCAGAAATGCTAACAGTCGACTCAGGTTCATCCCAAGTGTCATCCTGGTCTTGAGCATATTCTTCAATCCTATCCCATCCTTCCTCGGCACTAAGATTGGCCAATCTTCCTTTTCTAGATTGGTTAATTCCGTTTCGGTCGTTAGAGGAGATATTATCGTAGAAGATTTGGACCAAGAGCCAAAGCTCAATGCCATGATGGGGAACTTGTATTATTAAATCTTTGAATCTAGTCCACGATTTATGGAAGGGTTCATCCTTCCCCTTCCGAAAACGGAGGATCCTATCTCTAAATGCTGAGGTTTTTCCAGGTGGAAAGAACTTAGCATAGAACTTGGATATGAGTTGCTCCCATGTGAAAATAGATTCAGAAGGGAGTTTGTCATACCAATCTTGGGCTTTTTCATATAAGGTGAAAGGAAAGAATCGCAATCGGGATGTGTCTTTAGTAGCCCCATCCGTATGGAGGGTGTCTACTATTTTCAGGAAGTCCTTGATGTGTTGGATTGGATCTTCCTCATCTATTCCGCGAAACTTACACACATTTTTGACAAGCCAAACATCGTTCGCATGCAAGACCTCATTGGTGTGTTCGTTTGGGTAGACAATGGCGTTTGAGAAGCCACGAGAGGTTGGGGAGGAGTAGTCCTTAAGGCGCTTAGGAATGGGGGTTGCGGGGGTACTCATCTCGTCGTTGGGTTGGGAGCTAGGGGTTGTGACATGATTTTCTGAATTTTCTTTAGAAAGAGGTGCATCAAAATCGATGGCAACGCTAGATGGTTCAAAAGTTGAGTGGTATTGTCTCAATCTATGCATTTCTCTTTCGGGTTCCGCATAAGGCAAGACCAGGTTTCGAGTGGAACTACGACTCCTAGTGATCCTAAGGTTAAAGGATTCGCCGTTTGCCATGATGGCCGGTAGTGAAGAGTTACGAATAAAGGCACAAAGAAATAAGATAGACTAAAGAGAACCTAAAAATAAAAATAAAATCTTACTAGAAAGGAATCTAGCAAGTAGACCTAATAAAAAGAAATTCTAACCTAGACAATAACTATTCCCCGGAAACGGCGCCAAAAACTTGATACGTGGGAATCGCACCAGGCTTTACCTCTCAAGGGATCTTGAGAAGCTTACAACCCCCACCAGGCAGTGTACCTGATCGTTGTAGTATAGTATAGTGACAAGTACCGGGGGATTGATCGTTCAGCTTAGGAATAGTGTCGCTAGGATTAGAAAACCTAAATACTAGTTCTAAAGGTGAGGGATGATTATTTTTGTATTTTTATATTTTTTTGAAAGCAAGTAAAAATCTCGGGTTTGAAGGATTTGGGCGGAATTAGTTGCTAATCAACTAACCCAATACTAAAGATGCAATCAAAATAAAATACTAGAAATGAAAATAAACTAAATTATACTAAAGTTGTGAGTAATAAGTGGAGAAAATGTGTTTACTTAGATTTCACTACTCCCTAGACATCTTTTACACGTTAATTACTTGTTATAATTGCATGGATGACGGATCGTATTCCTTAATACCATTCATGGGGTGGCACACTTAACTCCCCAATTCTATGAGCTCTTATCTCCTCCTATACCATGCCCAACACAACTATAGGGATTGTAAACAGTGACTCATGCATTAAATACAACCAATAAAGACCTAGTGCGCGTCGGTTCATGTTTCTTAAGACATTCAAGCATGTTACCAATTGGAGATCTACCAGTTTTCTTAAGCCTAACATATAAATCATTCATCCAAGACAAGTATAAACAAGTAATCAACACATAATTAACATCTAGGTTTCATTAGATCCAAGCAAACACAAGATAGATCTAGCCTAGCATGATGGAATTAAGACAAGAACAAGATATAGACAACCAACACATAGACATATTGATTGAATTGAAAGAACACTTATCTCAATTACACATGAAAGGTATCAAGGGCTTGGAACCCTTGAAAAACCTGTAAAATTCGCACCAGAATCGTACTTAGGGTTTCTCCAAAACTTCTCCCTTTTTAATGTGAAAATTCGAAAACTATATATAGGAAAAGGGGTCTGACGGCGTCAAGACCAACCTTGTGACGCCGTCACCTCGCCGCCAAAACTATTCTCGGACTGCCTTGATCTACATTTGACGCCGTCAAGACTTAATCATTTCCAGGCCGTCATGACTTTTACTCTTGACGCCCTACCTTTGTGACGCCGTCAAATCTGTACTGGGTCGTCATGGAATTTTGCTCTTGATGCCGTCAGGAAGTTACTCTTGACGCCGTCACCTACTGTTCCCAGCATGGAAAATTATGACTTTGGCGTTTTCTTCAATTTTATGCTCCAAAAACGTCCGAATTGCTTCCTTTTCCAGATTTCTCTCCCAAAATACCTAAAATCACAAAAGGAACGATTTAGGGCAATATTTGATCAAATAAATTCGAATTCGGGCTTAAATGACCCCCTAAAAACGGATCATTTTTCGCCTCATCAGTAGCGCATAAGCAAGTACCCTATAACCAATATCATTTTGCTTCTCGTGGTTCTGGAACAAATATTAACATGTTGGTAAATCAAACACCGATTCGTGCTTCTCAAAATATCAGCTCAATCCCAATAACATGTAAGTCGTTAAATATAAAATCATGTTCATGTAGAAAAAAATATGTCTCTTATTGTTGTATCATGTTTTATTAACAACTAATTCGATGATAAATCATGCGCCGTCTCAAGTTAAGCCTTATGTTCTTAACTATCAGCCGATATACATCCCAACAGCATTAAATGTTTTGAACCAACATGCTAATAACCATATTCATAGATCTCCTCTTTCAGATATAACGTCAGGTAATTATTAACTTTATTCATGTTTCCATTGAGTCTTTCAATTTTCATTAAACAATTCTCATTTATATTCATACTAAGTGTATTATGTTTTGTAGGTAAAATGTCATCCACGAATCAAACAAACCAAGCAAATGTTCCACTTATAGCAGGATCGCAAAATAGTATACAACTTAAAATGAAGCCAGGTCGCCCACGTAAAACCCCTGTTGATACAGCAAGTATATCCAATATAACTAAAGTTCGTAAAACAAAAGAGAATATAAATCCTACAATAACTAAAAGACGAGTAATGAAACCGTCAAATGTAGCTGTCCCTGTTCCTACGACACATTTGCATCAATCTCCATTGTCTGACATTACATCAAGTAATTTTCTTAATTACAATTTGTTTAATGATACACTAAATTTTATAAATACATTATTTTTTTATATGCATTTTTTTGTTAGGTACATTGTCTCGCTTAAACCAAACACTAGCCACTTCAAACACTCTTAAAAGCCGAGTAATGACACCATCAAATGTTGTTCGCCATGTTCCTACGACGCATTTGCAGCAATCTCTACTGTCTGACATTACATCAAGTAATTTGATCAATTACCATTGTATTAATCCTTATTCAAAATTTTTAGATACATTATTTGGCTTATATATGCATCTTATATTTTATTAGGTACATTGTCTTGCTTCAACCAAAACGTAGACACTTCAAATAATGTTAAATTAGGACAACCCCGTAAGCATTCAATTACCTCAAATACTATTAAAAAACCAAGAGGAAGGCCCAGCAAATCAGAACAACCAATTCAACCTCCAATCGATGCAACTTATCCAGTTGATTCAAATCGTATGTACTGTTCGACACAAGGTGAAATCCATTAACTTTGATTATTGTAACAGTATTATAATTTGATGTGCATATATAACGGCTGCATACTTGATAACAATTTATGTTTTTTGAAAAAAGTTTCTGGAATAGTTCATAATACAAGTAGTAGCATTCAACATGGTCAGAATACTCCTTTTTCCGATCGCATTGGATCTTCATATCATTCTTTCTACACACCTAACTTACCACTCCCTATTAACTCAAATGACAACACATGTACAAGTAAGTTTTATTATTTTAAGTTACATAATTTTTTTGCATTGCTATATATTGTCATCAAATACAAGTTGTTCAACAACATTTACACTATACAATTGATGCATCAAAGACTAACCCACGTTCAAGATTCAAAAACAAAACTCCTGTTCAGTTTGACATTGGTAAGCTTAAATTTTATGATGCGTGGTATATTATTTATCTTTATATGTTTGTCATTCAATCAAATCCTAATGAGTATACGTATACATGAAATAGGTAGTCCTACTATTAGACAAAGAACTTCTGATACAGATGCCACCACACTTCGAAAAGGCAAATCAGTCGCCAATATACCTCAGATTGATTTGTCTAATGAAATATCTGAAGATGAGTATGGATATACTGAGCACATACAAGGGATATCTAAAGGTATTTTCATAACACGTATTAATAATTTTATAGGCATACTATGTGATGAGGCGAAAAATGATCCGTTTTTAGGGGGTCATTTAAGCCCAAATTCGAATTTATTTGATCAAATATTGCCCTAAATCGTTCCTTTTGTGATTTTAGGTACTTTGGGAGAGAAATCTGGAAAAGGAAGCAATTCGAACGTTTTTGGAGCATAAAAGTGAAGAAAACGCCAAAGTCTTAATTTTCCATGCTGGGAACAGTAGGTGACGGCGTCAAGAGTAACTCCCTGACGGCGTCAAGAGCAAAATTCCATGACGACCCAGTACAGATTTGACGGCGTCATGAAGGTAGGGCGTCAAGAGTAAAAGTCATGACGGCCTGGAAATGATTAAGTCTTGACGGCGTCAAATGTAGATCAAGGCAGTCCGAGAATAGTTTTGGCGGCGAGGTGACGGCGTCACAAGCTTTGTCTTGATGCCGTCAGGCCTCTTTTCCTATATATAGTTTTCTAATTTTTCACATTAAAAGAGAGAAGTTTTGGAGAAACCCTAAGTACGAACTTGGTGTGAATTTTACAGGTTTTTCAAGGGTTCCAAGCCCTTGATACCTTACATGTGTAATTGAGATAAGTGTTCTTTCAATTCAATCAATATGCCTATGTGTTGGTTGTCTATATCTTGTTCTTGTCTTAATTCCATCATGCTAGGCTAGATCTATCTTGTGTTTGCTTAGATCTAATGAAACCTAGATGTTAATTATGTGTTGATTACTTGTTTATACTTGTTTTGGATGAATGATTTATATGTTAGGCTTAAGAAAACTGGCAGATCTCCAATTGGTAACATGCTTGAACGTCTTAAGAAACATGAACCGACGCGCACTAGGTCTTTATTGGTTGTATTTAATGCATGAGCCACTGTTTACAATCCCTATAGTTGTGCTGGGCATGGTGTAGGAGGAGATAAGAGCTCATAGAATTGGGGAGTTAAGTGTGCCACCCCATAAATGGTATTAAGGAATACGATCCGTCATCCATGCATTTATAACAAGTAATTAACGTGTAAAAGATGTCTAGGGAGTAGTGAAATCTAAGTAAACACATTTTCTCCACTTATTGCTCACAACTTTAGTATAAATTAGTTTATTTTCATTTTTAGTATTTTATTTTGATTGCATCTTAGTATTGGGTTAGTTGATTAGCAACTAATTCTGCCCAAATCCTTCAAACCCGAGAATTTTAATTGCTTTCTAAAAATATAAAAACGCAAAAATAATCATCCCTCACCTTTAGAACTAGTATTTAGGCTTTCTAATCCTAGCGACACTATTCCTAAGCTGAACGATCAATCCCCCGGTACTTGTCACTATACTATACTACAACGATCAGGTACACTGCCTGGTGGGGGTTGTAAGCTTCTTGAGATCCCTCGAGAGGTAAAGCCTATTGCGATTCTCACGCATCACTATGTATTAGTATCTTTAAGTAACATACTACATTTTCTTGTATTTAATCAGAGTATTTAGTCTTTGGAGATCCGACTGAACAATGTGACAAATGTGGTGCATTGTTGTGGCTTGCCGGAAGTAAAAGAGGGTCTAATAACGCAAAAGATGCTGATGCATTTTCTATTTGTTGTGGTCGAGGAAAAGTTAAACTACCAGTGGCAAAGAATAGTCCTCCAACTTTGTTAACAAGCCTATTAAAAGGAGAACACCCAAAAAGTGACTCATTTATGGAGAACATACGACGTTACAACTCTATGTTTGCTTTCACATGGATGGCTGGTAAGCAAGATACTACGGTTAATACTGGACGAGGTCCATTTTGTTTTAGAATTCAAGGAGAAAACAATCATGTATTGGGAGATTTGTTACCAAAACCTGGTGAACCACCTAAGTTTGGACAGTTTTACATATACAATCCAGCCAATGAGGTTCAAAATCGCATTAATGTTGTTAGGTATTTCACATTTTTCATACATTTAAATAAACCTATATTCTACACTATTAGTATATATATTCTAATATTCTTTTTTTTGTTTTCATTAGTTCCCGAGATAACGCATCTTCCTCCTCATCAAAAGACATAGACCGGCAACTCACAAAAGACATAAAGACTATGTTGGATCTAAACAACCCTTTGGTTCAGAAGTATAGGTATGCTGGTCTTAAGTTAGCTGCTGGTGAGGCAAATGTCAAGATAAGGCTTTTAGGTAGACGCCCACATGATGGAAGGCAATATGACCTTCCAACTTCAAACGAAGTTGCAGCATTAATTGTTGGCGACTTTGCTTCTATGCCTGATGAAAGAGACATAATTGTGCACAAAAATAGTGGTAAACTTAAAACAATTAGTGAGTTGCATGTTTCATTCCTTCCATTACAGTATCCGCTATTGTTCCCCTATGCGGAAGATGGTTATCGTACGGACATTTATCACCAAGGAATTACCGATGATACTCCGAACAGTAAAAAAAAAGTATGTGACTATGCGTGAATGGTTTGCTTATCGTATTCAAGAACGGCCGAACGTGTATTCACCAATTTTGAATGGTAGAAGATTATTCCAACAATTTTTGGTTGACGCTTATACCATGGTTGAGGCTGAAAGGATGAGATATGTGCGTAGGGAAAACAAAGAACTTAGGTGTGAAACGTACTCAAGATTAGCACAAGCGGCAGAGTCAAGCAACCAACAAAAAAAGAAACATGGTACAAAAGTTATCTTACCGTCATCATACACCGGTATTCCCCGTTACATGTTGCAAAACTACTTGGATGCCATGGCTATGTGCAAGTTTTATGGATACCCCGATTTGTTTATTACGTTTACATGTAACCCGAAGTGGCCTGAAATTACAAGGTTTCTTCGGAAAAGGCGTCTAAAATCTGAAGACAGACCAGATGTTACAACGAGGGTATTTAAAATGAAGCTTGATCAGTTGTTAAAGGATATAAAAGAGAAAAAAAAAATTGGAGCTGTGCGAGCAGGTAACCTACAATCTTTATAAAATATACATGATATGTTTAATAAATGCAAATTTTTATAGTTGTCTTTATCTCATTAACATATATTTATGTTCTCTATTGTTAAACAGAAGTATATACGATAGAGTTTCAGAAGCGAGGTTTGCCCCATTGTCATTTATGTGTATGGTTGGAATCTGATGATAAGTTGAGGTTACCGTCATATGTAGACAGGTGTATATCGGCTGAAATACCAGATAAAGAGTCTAACCCCGAGCTACACCAATTGGTCAAGGAATTTATGATGCACGGCCCATGTGGTTGATAATAAGTGTTATAAGAAATTCCAAAGAAATTCAACGAGTCTACTTTCATTGACTAAAGTGGTTATTGCATATACAAAAGGAGCGATAATGGTACAACGGTCACCAAACAAGGAGCTGAGCTTGACTCTTGCTTTGTTGTCCCATACAATGCTACATTATTGAAGAGGTACCAAAACAAATCATTATTTTCTGTTATTTTTTATATTGAAATTAGTTTAAGTATACTTATTTTTACCTTTATCGTTTGTTGTTTATAAGGTACCAAGCTCACATCAACATAGAATATTGCAATCAATTTGGTTCAATCAAATACCTTTTTAAGTATATTAACAAGGGTCCGGATAGAGTTACTGCGGTTGTGGAAGATGAAGAAAAAGATGAGATTAAGGATTACTTAGACTGTTGGTATCTATCTTCATGTGAGGCTGCATGGAGAATTTTTAGGTTTGATATACATCACAGGTCACCCGCTGTTGAACACTTACCTTTTTCACCTCCCGAACCAGCAATCTGTCATTTTTGATCCAGCTGAAAGCATCGATTTTCAACTTGAAAAGGTTTCATCAAACACTTCCAAGTTCTTAGCTTGAATGGATTTAAATGAACATGATGTCGAAGCGAGAAAGTTGTTGTATGTTGAAATTCCTAAATTCTATGTTTGGAATAAAACGGACAAAATTTGGACAAAAAGAAAGCAAGGTAAGATTTCATTAGTAAACAATCATATTATTGAATATCTGATATAATTTAAATAAGTATTCTGCTATTACCATCCATAACTTTTAACAGGCACGTCTTTTTTATTAATTAGGTAAAAGCATTGGACGCATTCATCACATTCCTGTTTCTTGGGGTGAGGTGTTTTATCTTTGAAGGCTGTTAAATCATGTTAGAGGTGCTCGAAAGTGGGAAGACTTTAGGGAGTTCCCTGAAGGTGTAGTTCATCCTACACGTAAAGAAGCATGTTACGCCCGTGGATTGTTGGATGAGGACAAGGAATATATCGATGGATTGATTGAAGCAAGTGAATGGGGAATGGGAGATTACTTACGAAATTATTTCGTAAGTTTAATATTAGCCGACAGTATGTCCCGGCCTGAGGTTGTATGGGAGAAGACATGGGCTCTTTTAGCTGATGATGTGTTAGAATTATAAAAGAAAAAACTAAATCATCCAGGTATTTAAGCATTTGTTTTATTCATAATAACATGTATATTTAATCATTTTCTTTAGTTTTCTGTACTTTATATTTAAGAACATATATTCTATTGTTTGCAGATCTTCAACTAACAGATACACAACGATACAATATATGTTTAACGTACATTGAGGAAAAGCTGTTAAGTTGCGGAAAGAGTCTAACGAAAATAGTAAATATGCCTTACCCGAAAGATGAGTTTACGATGGCAGGTTACAACCGGTTGATTTACAATGAATTGGATTATAATATTCCGGAACTCATTATCCAACATGAAATCCTTTTCAACAGTTTAACCAACGAGCAGAAAGGGATTTATGAAACTATTATTGATGCATGC
>JARVZY010010258.1:0-20966 GCA_030686995.1 Artemisia argyi | reverse complement strand
AATATGGGCAACGGAGGCCAAATGGTTGGAGTTTATGGGAATCAGCAAGGATATGCTACTGGAATTAACATGGGGAATCAGAATATGCTGAATGCAGGGAATCAGAATGCAGCAAATCAATATGGTCAGTATGCAGGGAATCAGTTGGGTCAGTTTGTTGGAAATAAGAGAGGTCAGAATGTTGGTAATCAGGCAATGGGTAATCAGAATAGAAATGTTGCAGCTCCAGTAGTTGGGAATTTGGGAAATGTGAATCAGGGTAATCCTGTAAAGTGTTTCAACTGTCAGGGTGTAGGTCATATGGCACGGAACTGTCCTACTAAGCCGAACAAGAAAGATCTAGCGTACTTGCAGAAAGCAGTGATGTTGGCACAAAAGGCAGAGGCAGGATTTCAGTTGAATGACGAGGAGAATGATTTTATGGCTCTTATGGATGACATGGAAGATAGAGAGGATATCGATGCGAACTGCATATTCATGGCGAATCTTCAGGAAGCTAAGTATGACACGGATTCTGATACACTTCCTGTTTATGACACCAATGCACCATCTGAGGTACCAAATTTCAACACATGTCACAATAATGATATATTTGATATGTCTCCTCATGAGGAACAACATTCTGAGAAGCTAGCACCCACTTATGATACATATCTGGACACGCCAAGTAGTAGCAATACTCCTTCAGCAACTCCAGATGTAAATCATAATGGAGGCTTCGTTTCACAGCATGCTGAGAATGATGAGGAAACACGTGCTTTGTTTGAATCATTATTGAATAATTGTCATATTGAAATCGAAAAAGTGAAAAAGGTCAATCGCGATGTTAAGGCCGCGAATGTTAAATTGACCACTGAGCTTGAGAGTTACAAGGAAAACGCTAAATCTTTTGAATTTCATAACAAAAGATTGTCTGAATTAGAAACTGGTTATCAAAATTCCGTTTCAAGGGAAAAACAATTGCAACTCAAGTTTGATACACTTGATGTTAATTCTTTCAAAAAGATAAAATCTTTAAACGCGGAAATTTCTGATTTACAAAACCAACTTTCTAAACAAAAAATAGCTTATACCTATCTTAAAAAAGAAAGGGATGAGTTGAAAAAGGACTTTGCAAAGAAAGAAGACAAACTTTTGGCCGAAATCGTAGAGTCAGAACACATGATTGCTCATTTAGAAGAATTGGTGGTTAAGTCGGGTCAGTCAAGTCAAACAATGAAAATGATTTCAAATCAAACTAATCCGGTTTACCATACGAAACATAAAGTGGGTCTTGGTAACAACACCCCCAGTAATCTCAAGAAAGCTCAGCAAGAACAGAATGTTTTGTATAATGGTAATATGATTTACACCAAACATGATCCTCCCGTCGTTCGGGATTCTGTGCAAACGATAGAACATGTCGAAGAGAGCATTACTAAAATGAAACAAAAGGATTTGAAACCCATTGATTACAACAAATTGAACAAACTTTCGGGAATTACTTTTGTTCCACAAAAAGAACCATCTGTGTTTTCCATAAAACGACCATTCTCAAAAATGGTTTCTAAGAAAGTAATTGTTTCTAAATCTCTTTCAAAAATGGAACAAATTTCTTCTAACAACACTTTTAATACAAGTGAGGCTAGAGAAATTTTGGATGACGTTAAAAAGAGAATTCAAGAACTTCAAAATATTGTTGCTTCTAAAACTACAATCGATATTAACAACTGGCATTCCAGTTTTCATATTGAACAGAAAAAAGTTTTTGAAAACGAAATTACTATCCCACTGAATAACATCAGTGCGAGGGTAATCCATTTTGAACGTGCTTTCTTAAAAGAAACGGCCGCCTTTGTCAAGGACCACAAATCCCTGGTAAACGAAGCTAATGATACTCGTGAAAACATGAATGTTTTGGAAAACCTAAATGATTCTCTCTTCGAAGCTGTTATGACCACTGATATTATGTCCATCATTTTACAAACATACTCTGTTCAAGACGATGAAAGACTAAGAGCTGAGACCTCCGAAATTGTTTCAAAATATGAAAATGCTCTTATAAAGCTTGAAAAAGAAAATGTGTCATATTTTAAACAACTTGATCGAAAAAAGGAAGAATGCAAGTATGACAAATTGTCGTATGAGCGTGCCTTAAAGAACATGAAAGAGCAAAATGATCTTTTGAGGGCTCAGCTTGAAAGTAAAAAAAAAAAGAGTGAGGAAACTAAGTTTGCAAAACCATTGACTTCGGAGAAACCAAATGTCTCAAACACGGTTCAAAAACCAAAAATGTCAATTTCACGGTTTGCTCCAAAAGTCGATGAGAAAAAGGATTTGTCAAAACCAGTCACTCCAACACCCTTGCCCAATAAAATTGAAAATGAAAAGATTGTTGATAAAGGAAAAACGGTTGTCGAAACACCAAAAGTTCTAGCACCTGGCCTTTTTAGGATTAGTCCCACTAATGCGTCTGCCTCCACTTCTAAGATAAATGCGTGCAAAAAGGATAATTCTAAAGAGTCTAGTGATGCTAAAAAGGACAACAATATAAATCCTAATGTGTGTGCCTTACCTTCTACAGGATTAGAATGCACCTCTAGGAGCAGCAGACTAAATTCTAGGAGCAATACAAGGAACAACAGAGTCTCGCATGTTTCTACAAGTAGTAGCAAGAATAAAGTTGAAGAAGTAGAAGAACACCCTAGGAATTTATCGCTTTGTAATAAGAGACATGTTTCATCTGAATGTAATGTCACAAGTACTGTTTCTATTGCATGTAATGACTCTGTTTGTTTAATATGCAAGAAATGTTTAATTAATGATGTTCATGATGAATATGTTTCTAAGAATGTGAATGTTACGCCTAAACAGAAGTATGTTCCAAAGGGAACTAGTGCCAGATCTAGATCTATAGAAAGATTAGTTGCACGTTTTAGGTCTACCACTAGTAGTCAAATGCCTAGGAACTACCTCAAGTTTTGTATGTGGATTCCGACGGGTAGAGAGTTCACTCTTAAGGACGGCAAATTAGAAATAACTCAAGCTAAACAAGTAGCAACTGTCTATGAGTGTGATTCTGCTTTTACTCCTAACCCCATGGAACCAAATTCAAAACGGTTTCCAAACACAAACTCTTCTGTTCTTGGCAGGTTATCGAAATATGTCTTTGGATCGTCGACTCGGGTTGCTCCAAGCACATGACCGGGAATTTAAAGCTGCTGATCAATTTCGTCTGGAAATTCATGGGAACTGTATGCTTTGGAAATGATCATGTAGCAGCTATTCAGGGTTATGGAGATCTTCGGTTTGAGAATTTTTTAATCACTCGAGTTTACTACGTCGAAGGGTTGGGACACAACTTGTTTTCAGTCGGGCAGTTTTGTGATGCAGATTTAGAAGTTGCATTCAGGAGAAACACGGTTTTTATAAGAAATTTGGTTGGTGATGATCTCTTAACTGGTAATCGTGGTACAAATTTGTATGCTATCGACATCAACCAAATGGCTTCTACATCACCAATTTGTCTTATGACAAGGGCAACCGAAACTAAGTCCTGGCTGTGGCATAGACGTTTATCCCATCTCAATTTTGACACCATCAACAAGTTAGCCAAAGACAACATCGTCACCGGACTTCCTAAGTTCAAATACACCAAGGAACACCTATGTCCATCATGCGAACAAGGAAAAAGCAAAAGAGCATCATATAAACCCAAAACCGTACCTAGTTCGGAAGCAAGGTTACATATGTTGCACATGGACTTATGTGGCCCAATGAGAGTTGAAAGCATTAATGGGAAGAAGTATATTCTTGTTATTGTTGATGATTATTCAAGATATACCTGGGTAAAGTGTTTGAGATCAAAAGACGAAGCACCAGGCATCATCATCACCTTTCTGAAGCGTATTCAAGTTCTACTTCAAGCTCCAGTAAGGATTGTAAGAACAGATAATGGCACAGAATTCACAAATCAGGAGTTAAGAACCTATTTTGAGGATGTTGGAATCACACACCAAACATCAGTTGTTAGAACTCCACAGCAGAATGGGGTAGTTGAAAGAAGAAACCGAACTCTTGTGGAAGCTGCTCGCACAATGCTAATCTATTCTAGTGCACCACTATTCTTATGGGCTGATGCTGTAGCCACTGCTTGCTTTACTCAAAACCAATCCCTAGTCCATCCGAGATTCAATAAAACCCCATATGAGCTAGTGAACAACCGTAAACCTGACATCTCTTACTTACACGTGTTTGGCGCTTTGTGCTATCCGACGAATGACAGAGAAGATCTAGGGAAGTTAAAAGCTAAGGGTGATATTGGAATCTTCATTGGATATTCAGAAAACTCGAGGGCATTCAGGGTGTATAATAGAAGAACGAAAAAGATAATGGAGACGATGAATGTGAAGTTTGACGAGATTTCACAAATGGCTTCTGAGAGACTCGCTCTAGAACCCGCGCTTAATCCAATGGCTTCTAATCAAAACGGATTAGGACCCGCACCAAACCAGCAGACTTCTGGACACATCAGTTCAGGACTCGTGCCTAATGGAGCTCATTCAACAAACACGGATAAACCTTCAGAACAAGAACTGGAAAACTTCTTCGAGTTAATGTTTGATGAATATTATGGTGGAACTTTGACAAATGCATCTCCACAACATTCCGCTGCACCCGCTCACAACCATCAACCACCACCACCACCACATGATGCATCTACTACAATCGAAGCTGAAGCACCAACTACATCAACATCATCTACATCTACTCAAGCAACTCCAGTACTTGAAACTGTTCTACCAAACGTTGATGAGCAAAACCAAAATAATTCAAACACAAATTTTCAAGAAGAACCTACAAATAATTCAAACGATGTTGCGTTAGAAGAAGAAGAAGAAGTATTTGAAAACCCGTTTGCATCAGACTCTGCTGAATCTTCCTCAAGGTTACAAGAACCATCTAACACACACTCGTTCAACCAAAGGTACCCTTCTACATTTCAATGGACAAAAGACCATCCGTTAGTACATATTATTGGTGATCCTTCAATGCCAGTTCAGACGAGGAGACAACTTGCCACCGATCACGAATTGTGCATTTACATTTGCTCAATAAGCACCAAAGTACCTAAGAACATTCGGGAAGCAATGGCAGAAAACCCATGGATTGAAGCGATGCAGGAGGAATTTCTTCAATACCTGTTACATGACAGTTGGGAACTTGTTGAACGACCACTTGATAAACGAGTTCTTGATCTCAAGTGGTTGTGGAAGAACAAACTAGATGAGGAAATGACTGTTATTCGCAACAAAGCTCGTCTCGTGGCTAAAGGTTATCCACAAGAAGAAGGGATAGATTTCGAGGAATCATTCGCGCCTGTAGCTAGACTTGAAGCAGTCCGGATTTTCTTAGCCTATGCCGCTCACAAAAACATCACAGTCTATCAGATGGACATTAAGACAGCTTTCTTGAATGGAACTCTGAAAGAAGAAGTGTATGTAAGTCAGCCAGAAGGATTCGTTGATAAGGAACATCCAGACTACGTCTACAAGCTTAAGAAAGCCATTTATGGTTTAAAACAAGCTCCAAGAGCGTGGTATGACGAACTATCATCTTTCTTGCTCAAAAATAATTTCACAAAAGAAACGGTTGATGACACCTTGTTTATCAAAAAGTTCAAAGATGACATTTTGATCGTTCAAATTTACGTGGACGACATTATTTTTGGATCAACCAATCCTAACCATTCAAAACATTTTGAAAATCTCATGAAAAGTAAATTTGAAATGTCCATGATGGGGGAACTAAAATTCTTTCTTGGTTTACAAATTCATCAATCCCCTCGTGGTATTTTTATCAATCAAGCTAAATATACAATCGAGATCTTGAAAAAACATGGAATGGAAAACTGTGATTCTGTTGGTACACCAATGGTCACTTCACCAAAAATAGGTGCTGATTTATTTGGGAAACCCATCGATCCGAAAAAATATCGGAGCATGATCGGTTCTCTCATGTACCTAACTGCTAGCCGACCCGATATCCAATTTGCTGTTTGTTTGTTAGCACGGTTTCAGGCAAAGCCTACCGAACTTCACCTCAAAGAGGTTAAACGGATCTTTCGGTACCTACGAAGCACCATTAACATGGGACTTTGGTATCTGAAGGATTCGGAGTTTAATCTAACAGCATTTTCAGATGCAGACCATGCTGGTGATCAAGTTACAGCAAAGAGTACATCAGGTGGAGCACAATTTTTGGGTGAAAAGCTTGTAAGCTGGTCGTCAAAGAAACAGGATTGTACTGCGCTATCAACCGCCGAAGCCGAGTATGTGTCTCTATCTGCGTGTTGTGCCCAAGTTCTTTGGATGCGGACACAGCTCACAGATTATGGCTTTACTTTTGATAGAATACCTATGTATTGTGACTCAAAAAGTGCCATAGCCATCTCGTGCAATCCCGTACATCACTCTAAAACGAAGCATATCAAAGTCCGCTACCATTTCATCAAAGAACACGTGGAAGAGGGTACTGTTGAATTATTTTTCGTTAAGACTGATTATCAACTCGCCGATCTATTTACTAAAGCCCTTCCAAAAGAAAGGTTTGACTATTTAGTTCGACGAATTGACATGCGAAGCCTAACTCCTGAGGAGCTAGAACGTCTTCTCAAATCTTCTTGAAAAATGTTTTCAAAACCGCTTCGCTGTAAATATTTTTGAAAAACAAAATACAAAATTTGAAAAACCAACAAAAACAAAATATAAAAATATAAAATTTCAAAAAATACAAAAACAATATAAAATCAAAAAATCCAAAAATATTCTTCTCACGACATGTCTCTCGTATAAATCAATATTCTGTACGTTTCTAGAAATGTCATTCAACAATGATACGGACATGTACAGATGCTTGAGCGGGAGTTCTTTTTAATGTTTTTCTAAAACATGTCGTTTCTCAAATGTTTCTTCACTATGGCTTTCGTATACTTCAGTACGAAACCCGTACTTAAACGATGACTTCTGATTATTTTTCAAATCAAGGACTCGTACGTTCAATGACGAACTCTTTTTCAAAAAGTTCGAGTCTAAACAAACGAAAAAGACTTCAAACAAAAACTCGTTTTCAAACAAAATTCTTGAGCACTTTTTCAAGATTGTTCAAAAGATTTCTCAAAATCTCTCAAAATTAGTGCTCAAGATAACTCCCTCAAAACCCTTAATTGATTTTATAATGTGCTATCATTAAGGGGGAGTATTTCATAAAAACAAAAATGTTCCAAATTCATGCAGAATCTGTCTTTCTCTCCAAAAGCTTTTTCTTAATCTGTTGATATAAAAAATATCACGATATGCTATTTTTGAGGGGGAGAAGACATGATTAAAATGTGATCAAAGATGTTTAAAGATTGTGGCTGAATCTCAAAAGAGCTCGACTCAGTTAGTACCAATGAATTGACGAAGCTTAAAATGTCATTAATCGAAAAGACTTGTCCTGGACGGGTAATAATTTCAAGCTAGTCTAACTAGTGATGTAAGCGTGTCTCGAATAGGACTTGTCTGAGTAGAGTGTACCGTATCGAGAGACTTTCTTTGGACTTGACCAGGACGGGTAATAATTTCAAGCTAGTCTAACTAGTGATGTAAGCGTGTCTCGAGTCGGTCATGTTCGCTGAAAGTGGATCAATTCAAAAAGTGCAAACTCCTCACGCATGTGCAAATTTCTAAAATATTCATGAGCACATGTGAAGGGGGAGTCCATCTAAAGAAATGCAAAACTCTCAAAGTGTCAACAATGTGTTTTATTATCATAAACACTTTGAGAGACTTTCAAATGAATGGTTTTATGGCAATGATAGGATAGTCATGGAGTTATAAGGTGACTAAGGTTAGGAAAAACCGTCCTATGATCCGCCAGAGCCGGAGGGATCTACCCAAGGACAATTCCAATAGATTAGAACTAGAAGTCCTTAGGCATGATTGAAAAAAGGAGAAAATGAGAAAGGAGAAAGAAGGGGTTGAAGAATTAAAAAGAAAAGTTGTGAAAAAGGGTGAAAAGAAATAGCCCTCCAAATGTTCAACCTTAGGGCAGACACCGGGTTCAACTCATATGCTACTGGTTGTTACTAAGGTGACACCGGTATTGAAGACAAAGACATCATGGACCCAGTGACGCACTGCACTAAACCTTCTTAACCACTCAAGTTCTCTTAAAAGAGCTTGTTTCATTCTCACGGGGAACCGGTGTAATCTATCGACCTGTCTCTTAGAGATGGTTGATATTGAAGTAGGAGACCTCTCCCTAATCTCCGCATAGGAAACCAAATGTACACTTATCGAGTCTAGAGCCCCGAGATTCATCAAAAGATCTCATAGGAACACATGATATTTCTACACTGGTTGTTCAACATTAAGGACGCCAGATGTAAATTATAGAGTCCTACGCAGATCTTAGCAATCTGCCAGAACATTTATGAGAGGATTCACTTTCGTGATTCTCAATGATTGAATGGAAATTCCTGCCAGGGTCAACATCAAGCAGCCCTGACAGCAGGTCACTTCGGTAATTCTTTATGGGTTACGCTTAGTGTTCGCGGTGGTTTCAAACGGTCTACAGTCGTGGAGTGATCCCCAGCGACTCACCCAGTCATTGAGCTACTAAGTAGGTCTTGTAAGCTCTCTCGAGAGTATCTGACATGGGAACGGCCTTGGTAAGGGTTAGAAGGAGTCTTCACACTATGCTGTTGATGATCTCTAATTCTTATCTGTAAGTACCGGATGTTTTATTGCTAACTGTTTATATGCAGGGACACTTCATCTCCATGGCGACAGATTCCACATGCTCATACATACATCTGGAAGTTAAAGAAAGCTCCCTCAAAGATCTATACAACACAAAGTTCAAAGAAAGATTCTACGCCAAAAAGAAGAATCTACAAAGTATAAAGACTAAAGATCAAAGTGAAAGAAAGGGAACTACGTGCATATGAATATCAAAGTCCAAAGATGTATGAGCATGTTGGAATGGCAAACAACCACCACAGACGCAGAAGTGACGAAAGGCAGATAACTCCACATCACAAAGGAACAAAGATCGATGAAAAATCAGTTATCAATGATCACAAAGCATGAAGGAACAAAGACTAAAGACTATTCTACAACGACACACAAAGTTGAAGACAAAGAACACGGAAGACCCACTCACATGGAGCATCATTCGAATGACCACCCCTTAGGGGGAGATTGTTAGCATTAAAATATTTATATATAGAAGTGATGGTCATTCTCATATTGTAACTTTGTGTCGTTTGTTAAGTTTAGTAATAGTTTAGTCATTGGGCTTTGGGCTTGGGAAGCTAATATGTTATGTGCTATGTTTCATAAGCCTTGTTATATAATTCATGTAAACCAAGTCCAAGCCCAAGTCCATTAGAAAGCCCATGAGGCCTTTCTCTCTAACTATATAAGGCACCTTACCCCTCATTTGTAAGGTGTGCTTGTGTGTGTAAGTGTGTGTGTTCTTGAATAAAAGCTCTCATCTTTTCATCTCTCTCTCTCTTATACGAAATACATATACATACATCAAGTCACCATCTTTCCATCTTTCTAGTGCTTATATTTGTGTTAAAGTTGATAGATCTAAGGTCCTACAATATCTAGTCACGAGGCCTTCTCCTCAAGATTTTCTTGTGAGTCAACATATGTGGCATCAACGTCTTGGACATCCGGGAAGTGAAATGCTATTTATTCTTATGTATAAGAATAATATTTCTTGTAATAAAGTGAAAGTCCCCTAGTGTTTGTCATGCTTGTTAGCTTGGTATACACGTGAGGCTTCATTTTTTCTAGTTCTATTACTATTGTTAGGTCGTGTTTTGACATTGTTTACTCGGATTTTTTGTACTTCCATAATTTCAAGTCTTACGGGTTTTAGGTATTATGTTTTGTTCTTAGATCATTATTCGCATTATTTGTGGGTTTATCCGTTACTTAATAAATCTGATGTCTTCTCTAAGTTTGTCCTTTTTCATAATTTGTAAAAACCCATCTTAACTCAATGTGATCGTGATGATGAGTTTTACAAAAATGCATTTCATCAATTATTTGCATCCAAAGACATTCACTTTCGTTTTTCTTGGCCCAAAACTTTTCAAAAAAATGGTAAGTCGGAGCGTATGATACATACCATTAGGGGTGGAAACAAACCGAGTTGCTCTTAAAAAGCTCAAAATCGGATCGGTAAAAGCTCAGATGAGCCGAGCTTAAACGAGCTCGAGTTCGAGCCCGAGTCCGAGCCTAAATTAATGCTCATTTAATAACCTAGCCCGAGCTTTATATACAACGCTCAACTCTCCCTAATTTTACTCACGTTATTACGCCCCCGGTTAAACATCTTCATTACACACTCTCGCTTCAAATAAACTTCTCAAAAACGCAACATACATCTTTTTTTTTTTTTTTTTTTTTTTTTTAAATTTCATTTGCATACCAAACAAATATACCACAGTTAATATCAACTATAAAGCTTAACCTTGAATCTTTCCTACTGCTTAAGATCTAACCGAACACAAACAAACTCCTTTATTCTTATTATACGACTGAGAACAAAGACTCAACAAGGTCACGGCTACAAACACCAACACTCGAACATAATCATGCTATACAAAACCTTTTACTCCTTTGGTTTCATGTTTCTCGAAGATCAGTAAGACCACGATAAGATCATTGATAGGTCCTCGGGTAGGTACAATTATTGTTCTTGGTTTGTTCGTTTAGATCTATGGTGATTTTCTCTCGAGCTGTTAAGATCTTGAAAGATCTTAAAGCTATCTATGATATATGAAAGAAAAACTGAGATCTTGTTTTCTTTCTTTTAGGTTTAAGTCTTGGTTGTTTATTGTGGTTGACTGTGAAATAGGGAGTGTTGTGAGGTTATTGTGATGTTAGTTGTTGTAGTTGATTGAGAAGTAATAGGATAGATTAAGGTTGTTGGTTATGTTGTTTACTGCTCTTTCTTGTTCACCTCTTTATTTTCAGTTTTTCTCTCTATTTTGGACAAAGAACGACCAAGAACAAACAAGGTCAAAACACGACCCGAGCTCGAGCTTATTGTGGTTGACTGTGAAATAGGGAGTGTTGTGAGGTTATTGTGATGTTAGTTGTTGTAGTTGATTGAGATGTAATAGGATAGATTAAGGTTGTTGGTTATGTTGTTTACTGCTCTTTCTTGTTCACCTCTTTATTTTCAGTTTTGCTCTCTATTTTGGACCAAGAACGACCAAGAACAAACAAGGTCAAAACACGACCCGAGCTCGAGCTTTGTATAAGCGCATCATAAACGAGCCGAGCTCAAGCATTATATATCATAACACGAGCCGAGCTGGAGCTCAAATCTTAACGCTCGAACCGAGCCGAGCTCGAACTTGAACTTTCTAAAATATAAACAAGCCGAGCTCGAGCTCTGGAAGGCTTGGGCTCGGCTCGGCCCATTTCCACCCCTATTACCATTAATAATCTTTTTCGTTCTTAATTATTCTTGGAATCTCCGTGACTCGCACTTCTTCTGGGATCCATATATCCCAACGGAAATATGCTTATGAGATTCTAGAAAGTGCTCATATGGTGGGATATTATCCTTGCCAGACTCCGCTTGATGCTGAGTCCAAGTTGGGGGCTCACGGTGATACGGTTTCTGATTCGACTTTATATCGTAGCCTTGCTGGTGCTCTTTAGTACCACAGTTTTACTTGTCCTGATATTTCTTATGTTTTTTTAGGTATGCCTTTATAAGCATGATCCGCGTGAGCCTCATTTCTCGGCTCTTAAGCAGATTTTGCGGTATATTAGTGGTACGTTGGATTACGGGTTACAACTTTACTCTTCTTCTACCACCTTTTTGATTGCTTACTCGGATGCGGATTGGGTTGGTTGTTCGACTAATCGTCAGTCAACATCATGTTATTGTGTATTTCTTGGTAACAATTTGTTGTCATGGTCTTTCAAACGTCAGGTTACGCTTTCTCGGTCCATTGCGAAGGATGAGTATCGGGGTGTTGCTAATGCTGGTGCCGAGACTTGCTTGCTGCGAAATTTATTGCGTGAACTTCATACACCTGTATTTGTCGGAACTTTTTTTATTTTGATAATGTTAGTGCCGTTTATCTGTCATCCAATCATGTACAGCATGAGCGCACGAAACACATTGAGATTGACATTCAATTGTTCGTGATTTATATGCCACTGGTCAGGTTCAAGTTCTTAATGTGCCTTTTTGTTATTAGTTCGCTGACATCTTCACTAAGGGGTTGCTATATATGCTTTATTTGATGATTTTCATACCAGTTTAAGTGTTCGTTCCTCTCTCGCTCCAACTGCTAGGGGTGTTCACGGTTCGGTTAATTAACCGAATAAACCAAAAATCGAACCGAACCGAACATATAACCGAACCGAACTTGTTAAAACCAAACCGAACCGAATTAAAAATTCGGTTTTCGGTTTGGATATGGGTTTAGCTATCTGAACCGAAAACCGAATTTATATAAATATATATATTTTTTATATATTTATATTATTTTAAATATAAAAAATATCCATTAAATTTTATACTAATATAAAAAAAACACTTTTTAATGCTTGAAATATTTTTTTTGCCAAAAATATATATAATTAAATTAAAAAAAATATATAAATAGTGTAATTTAAGTAAAAAATTCGGTTTTCGGTTTTGACCCATAACCGAACCGAACTTCGGTTTGGTTATAGATATTTTCGGTTCGGTTCGGTTTTCGGTTATGAGCCAAATTTTTTTTTTAACCGAACAACCCGAATCGAATAAACCGATTAACCGATAACCGAACCGATAAACACCTTACACCCCTACCAACTGCGTGGGACAGTTAGTGGATTAGTATTGGATTAGTATTTGTCTAGGCCCACTGTTTGTGTTGGGAGGCCTAGCCCATCTTATTATGTTATTTATATTGTATTATGACATTATGGATTAATCAATTAATCATTCACCCTAACATCTTTTTTTTAACGGCATTTTATAAACTTAAAAAAAATAAAAATAAAAACAAAACTAGCCTAGCAAAAATTACATCGAAACAAGAATTTACTTGTTCTTGCATAGTTGCATGAGAATACGGGATCATCCAACCACTCTAACCAACTAGAATTAGATTTCTTGTTCCTATGACGGATCCACGAATGAAGTACTGAGAAATAAGGTCAAACATCAGACAACAATAGTGGAGCTAAACTCAATTAGTGTTGTTTCTTTTATTCCAAATTACAACCTTCAATAGGCATCCAAGTTTCAATCGAACGTCATAAACCAAAACACACCTAGCTTTTATGTTTTTTGTCCTCTCTAGAACGAGACATGATTTACAAAGGAATAAGCTCATACACTAGTGGACTTTAACACGATTATTATTGTTGTTTCTTTGTTTAAGGTTTTTACTATATGACGACTAAACGATGTTTGCTAATTCAGTAAGTGAATAAGCATAAAAGGACCTTTGTTTAGGTTGTTCAGTAAGTCGGGCATTTTTGGCTCTCATGCATGCGATTTGACCTGTATTTTCTGGCCCTGTCCAGAACTTTTCTTGCCCAACCCAAAATGTTCACCCAACCAGGTTTAGAACTTTGTGGCTTTCGAGACTTTGAGAACACTTAATGAACTAATTTGCTTTAACCTTGTTAATCGAAATAGAAACTTTGTTTGCATTTTAGGTGCAAGGTAAATCGGTACTTTCAGATTACCTGTTTTTAACCAGTCACACAAGCAGCCTACTTTTTCAATCACAAGTTACGTTTCTTTCAATCTTGGAATTCAAGGGTGTTGACTTTTTCTCTCAAGGGTCAATGGAGAGAGAATCAAAGGATGACAATGGTTGGACATGGGTCATCGGAAAGCATAACAAACACCTTAGGAGCAACCACAGTGGAAAGCGAGGGCTTGAGCGCCCACCACCTCAGTCACTTAATGCATCACCTTCTCCAATTATCACTTTCCACTTCACCAATTTCCCTTCAAATTGGGACAGCATGACCATGCTCGAAGTCTTCAAGAGATACGGACAAGCACTTAACGTGTACATTCCTGGGAAAAGGAATATACAAGGCAAGAGATTTGGTTTTTGTAGATTCAGTGGGGTGTCGAATATTCAAGGTATGGAAAGGAAACTCGACTCCATTTGCATCGGTACCCAAAAGCTCAAATGTAATGTTGCCCACCACCAACGAAAACTTGATAACTCCCAACCACCACTTCGTCAAAGGATAGCCGATCAGCCACGGTTCGTTACCAGTCCTAATCACATACCCCTTGGCAAAACACCCTACGCCAATGTTCTGAAAAAAGAAAAGAGAACACCAACTTCTCCCTTGACTACACCCACTGCCAAAAACACCGCTACTAAAAACTCAAATCACATAACCTCTACAAACATCCAACTAAAACTCCCACCAAAATCTAATCACCTCCCCACCACCTCTTTTTTCGCAGAGCTTAAATCCATCAATGATGCCTCTGGGACCCACAACCTTCTTCTTGATAAAGGATTTGAAGACTTTTCCATCAAATATGTTGGTGGCCTGTTCATACTTATAAAGCTTGGGGATTCAATGGCCTTGGAAAATGCACTTGTTGACAATGATCTTGTATCCTATTTTAAATCTATGTCTCGTTGGAACCCCACAACTAGACCTTCGAATCGGCTAGTTTGGCTAAGAATATCTGGGCTGCCATCTCAGCTATGGTGGGAAGACTCCTTCTCATCGATCGCAAAGCATTATGGTGATGTCCTTATTCCAGAGGTGTGTTGCACAAGACAATTTAACCTAACATACGGCAAGGTGTGTGTCCTCTCAGAAAGGATGGATCTTATTAATGATACCCTGCACATTCCTTTTAACAAGGAATTGATATCGGTGCGGGTCTTAGAATTTGAAGGGGACACTGATACCATCTTTAATGGCTACGTTCTAGCCTCGTCATCGGATGAAGAAGACACTGATTCCGAATCATCGGAGGATTCTCCGGCGAATGAATCCGATGATAGTGACACTAGAGATGGATATTCCAAGAAGTTTATTGGGGTTGATGAAGACAATGACCATCAGGAAGGGTTTTCAAAAAATTTCCTTGTAGGTGATAATTTTGGGCATGCAAACACACATGCTGATGCAGACAATTCCCTTTGTGGAGATGGGTCATCTACCAATGTCATAAAGCAAGTCAACGACAAAAGTCCCCTTATTCCTTCAGGCTCTGATTTTGCTTCTGACACTTCTAACCAAACCCCACTATGTGGGACAGAGACTCATGAGAACATAAGTAACCCTCAAGCCCACCCCAACTCTTCATCTCAGACTGGGCCTGAACCCATTAAACCCATTAACCCTCTTCCTACTAAACCGAATGATAAAACTGACACAGATAAGCCCAATTCTAAATCCACCCATAGCAAAAAGCGATCCACCTCTTTACCCCCTATTTCTGCTTCTCGTATACCTTCGGCCTCTGTAATGAGGAAGAAGAGGTTTGCTTCACTCAAACTCATCGACTCCATGAACGGAATTAACACCCACAATCTTGTTCGAAAAAGCAGTAAGAACTTGTCAAAACCTACCACTAACCATCCTCCTTCTAATTCCCACAGCAACAACACCTCAAACCTCGAAACCTCGGTTTCCGACTCACTATCGAAGATTCAAAGATGTAACATCCGCATACTCTCAAGACCATCCTTATCAACGACCAATTCAAAAGACATCAATGACCTCATTCACTTTGGAAATGAGCTGGGTTTCGATCTTCAAGATAAAGAAACAGAGATCAACTCCATTATTAACGGTGTTACAGCTGGTGTACCATGATTGTTCTCTCTTTAAATGTCAGAGGGTTAGGAGAGGACCATAAAAGGAAATGGGTCAGAAGGTTATGTTATGATCATAAAGTCGAGTTCCTGGGGCTTCAAGAAACACTCACCCAAACAAGTGATAAATGGCTTATAAATAGCATTTGGAATAATTCTCCTGTTGATTTTGTCTCGAAAAAGGCAGAAGGCAAATCAGGAGGCATAATGGCTGTCTGGGACACTTCGCGCTTCTCCAAAATCTCTTGGATCGAAGGAGAGGGGTTTATCGCTGTTGAAGGAGATTTCAATGAAGTGCGTGACATCTCAGAAAGGGCAGGAACAATCTTTTGTCACCAAGGTGCAAACCGTTTCAACGATTTCATCTCGTCATCCGGTCTCCACGAAATTCCACTTGGGGGGCTGAAATTTACCCGTATGAACAGGTCTGGGGACAAATTAAGCAAGCTAGATAGAATTCTAGTATCATCAAAGTTCATGGAGCTCTGGCCAACTGCTTACGCATTAACCCTTGTTCGCGAGTACTCTGATCACTCGCCAATTCTTCTACACACTAAGACCAACGACTTTGGGCCTACTCCATTCCGTTTCTACAACTCATGGTTGCTGCTAGATGAATTCAGACCCATTCTTGAGGAATCATGGGCTGCCCAACCGATCAGAGTGTTCTCCAAGGCCTTTTTATTCAAAGAAAAGCTAAAAAATCTTAAGAACTCACTGAAACACTGGAGGAGACAATCAGTAACTCAAGAGGAGGCCAAATCTACCATGTTGCGTGATTTAGTTCATGCAATTGACGTTAAAGCCGAATCTTCCTCTCTCTCAAATGTCGATATTGCTCAAAGAGCCAAGATGGTAAAGGAGTTGGCTGACATGGACCACCTAAGATGCAAAGACGTTCGGCAGAAGGCTAAATCTAGATGGGCATTAGAAGGTGACGAAAACTCTAGATTTTTTCATGGTTTGATTAATAATAAGAGGAATCGTTCTAGAATTAATGGGTTTAATATCCAAGGTATTTGGGTAACTGAACCTATGCTTATTAAAAATCATGTATACAACTCCTTCAAAGACAAATTCCATGAAGCATTCCCATGTCGGCCAAAATTTTCGAGCAATCTTTTCAAGCAACTTTCTAGCGAAGACTCAACCTATCTTGACCTCCCTTTTTCAATTCAAGAAATCAAAGATGCGGTGTGGAGTTGTGGCGGTGATAAAGCTCCTGGGCCGGACGGCTTTACCTTTAAATTGTTTAAGAAGCATTGGGATGTTATTGGAAGTGACATTACTTCGTACGTGAAAGAATTTGAAGCTACGGGTGTTATCCCCAAAGGTTGTAATTCATCCTTCATAACTCTTATCCCTAAAAGTCGTGATCCTCTAAGTTTGAATGATTTTCGCCCCATAAGTCTAATTGGGTGTCAATATAAAATCATTGCAAAAATCCTAGCATCTCGCTTAGCTAAGGTTGCTTCTTCGGTGGTTGGAGATGTTCAAATGGCCTTTTTGAAAGACCGTCAAATTATTGATGGGCCTCTTATTGTGGATGAAATCATTTCGTGGGCAAAAACCTATAAAAAAAAATTATTTATCCTCAAAGTTGATTTTGAAAAGGCCTTTGACTCATTGAATTGGGAGTTTCTTGACTCTATCATGTTCCAAATGGGTTTTAGCATCAAATGGCGCAATAGAATTTCCGCATGCTTAAACTCGGCTTATACTTCAATTCTTGTTAATGGATCCCCCACGCCGGAATTCAAGCTCGAGAAAGGCCTTAGGCAAGGCGACCCACTTTCTCCCTTCCTATTCATTTTGGCGATTGAAGCCCTTAACGTGGCCCTTGTGGAAGCAAAAAATAGACTCCTATTCAAAGGCATTGAAGTGGGAAGTGATAAAGTTCATGTTTCTCACCTCCAATTTGCAGATGATGCAATCATTATGGGTGAGTGGTCTACCACTAATGTGAGAAACTTGTCAAGCATTCTCACTTGCTTCCATATTGCATCCGGGCTTAAGGTAAACTTTCTCAAAAGTAGTTTATTCGGTATTGGTGTGAATGAAAGCGATCTCACCTCTTTAGCATCATCCATTGGATGTCAACCATCCCATTTCCCGTGCACATACCTTGGTCTTCCTATTGGCGCCAATATGTCAAAAAGTGCTAATTGGTCTCCTCTAGTGGACCGCTTCCTCAATAGGCTCTCTAATTGGAAGGCAAAATCACTATCTTTTGGTGGTCGCCTAACACTCACGAAATCTGTTCTTGGTGGCCTTGGGGTCTACTACTTCTCCACCTTTAAAGCCCCTAAATCGATCATCAAGAAGCTTGAATGTATTAGAAGGAAATTCTTTTGGGGTGGGTCCAGTGACAGTAATAAAATTTCTTGGATATCTTGGAGTAAGGTCACCGCTTCTCTTGATCAAGGCGGCCTAAATATTGGTAGTTTACGCACAAGCAACCTAAGTATGCTAGCCAAATGGTGGTGGAGATTTTTAACAGAAAAATCATCTAACTGGTGCAAGATCATTCGTTCTATCCATGGGCCTCACGGTGGTCTCCACAATTTTTCATCCATCAAAAGCAAATCGGGGCCTTGGTATCAAATTGCAAAGCTTAATGGAGATTTTAATGAGTATGGGATTGATATTCACTCTTTATTTAAACTCAAGATTGGCAATGGAGAATCATCTAGTTTTTGGACCGACAAATGGGTGGGTAATGAACCCCTATGCGTTGCATTTCCAAGACTATATCGGCTCGAAACAAACAAGTTGTGCCATGTAAAAGACAGAATTCCCACCGTTTCTGTCCCTTGTGCTATCTCGTCTACTATGGGCGTGGATCAGACCCTTGTGGACCGCCATCCCTTTAACCCCCCTGGGCTAACTTATCACTGGGCCTGGTCTAGAGATCTCAGAACTCATGATTTAACTGAACTTGATGACCTTCAGAGCCTTTTATCCAATTTTCAGTTAACTTCTCATGACGAGGACCAATGGGAGTGCATAACTGACACTACGAGGAAATTTACTGTTAATGGTATGAGATCCCTCATCACAACCCAACCATCCCCTAATTCACCAAGTCCAACCTTATGGAACAAGCTTGTGCCGATTAAAGTCAACATTTGTTCTTGGAGGATTATGAACAAAAGAATCCCAACTAGAACTAACTTAGATTCAAGAGGGATTGACCTTCATTCAGTTAGATGCCCGGTTTGTGACGAAGATATAGAGACGGAAGAGCATATTCTTTTGAAGTGCAGGGTAGCAGCAGAGACATGGAAAGAAGTCGTTAAATGGTGGAGTCTCGTTAACATCAGAATCCAAGACCTTGATGATGTCTTTACTATTGCGAAACGTTCAAATAAGTCGCCCATGCACTCTAAAGTCATTGATGCTGTTGTTCACTCAACACTTTGGATCCTCTGGAAGTTCAGGAACGACTCATGTTTTGCAGCTGTAAAGCCAAATAGAAGTCTTATTCTTAATGATGTAAAACAACTCTCTTTTGTTTGGATCTCCAATAGATCTCATAATTCCCCAATCAACTGGTTGGATTGGCTATCTACCCCATGTAAAGCCATTTCTGACATCTTGTAATTGGTTTGCTTAGCGTCTTGCTTTGCTTTTATATATTCCAGCTGTTCAAAAAAAAGGTGCAAGGTAAGCTATATATTTTGAGTAAGATCAAGATCAACACACTATGTTCATTTTCTCGCTAACCAAAAGCAAGGCACCAAGATCCACTGTTGTGGTCATTGTTCCCCGGAGTAAGTCAACATTGTCGTCGGAACTCAAACCTATATATAATGGAAACCCTCACACGACCACATTGTCAGAAACGGATGTTGAACAAGACAAGCCGGAAAGCTGATAATGGAAGCTATAAGTATGCTAGCTAGCCGGATTAAATTGTGTTTACTGGAATTGGGTTTCACATGCACGAAAACAGATTTAGAACGAATTATATTTTCGACATTTTTTATTTATTTATTTGAAGATGTTGAATTAGGGGTTTTTTTATTTTTTATATATATTTTTTTTGAGCATCACATTTTTAGGCTTTGATTTAGGTTGAAAACCCCACAGGCCCCACATTATCCCTATGTTTTTTGTTCCGAGAATCTAAAATTTCAAATGTTAGGATTGGATGTTTTGACTTAACGATCCAATAGTCACTAACTATGTTCTTCAATAAAATCATATCACAATATTAGACTTGCATCAATAACAGTCGCCCAAAACATGGCAAGCTTAAATTAATTGGCGAACACCATCATAAGGCATTTGATTGAGACATCAAATCAAACAAATATATACAATACGCATCTTGTTTGTTCTTTTTCATTAAAAAAAAAAAAAAAAAAAAAAAAAAAAAAAAAAAACCCTACCAAAAGAGCAATCACTTAAAAACTCGTGTACGTACGTGTAAAATCATTTGACATAGTAGTATCACACTTTAGAAGCTATTATGGCCAAAGGGAACGCATGCATGCAGACATGTACACGAGTTTGGCATATTTACTTTTCAAAAGTTAGCTTCAAATCTTCCCTAACTCTATCTTAACTATATTGGACAACAACATACTGACAAAATCTTCTCTAACTAATCTTTTAATTACTATCTCCACTTGTTGAGTTAAGAGCAACAAGTTAGGCGAGGATAATTTGTAGCATTCACTCTCATTTAATTTAATATAAAGATATTTATTAATATGGATGAAAAAACGACAAAAAGGTATGTGTGAGTTAGCCCACAGAATATTTTTATGAAGATACGAAAGCAACAAATGATAATGAAGATAGAGATGGGCATGTTAGTCTTGAACCCTAATTAGTAACCCCTATTCAATTATTAACTACTGTAATTGCTTTAGCTAATATCAAGATTGGCTACTTTATTGTTAGATTTCTATTATGAGGGGAATAATGTCTTATGTCTTATTATAATAATGGTGTGTTTTTTTTCTTAGGATATTCGCAACACTTATGGCACCACACCCCATCACTCACTCTCAATCAATCTTTTTATACCACATCATTCACCCACTTTCTTCATCACCCACCAATTTTTTTTTGTTGGCATCACTTGTCTCAC
>JARVZY010010257.1:0-141485 GCA_030686995.1 Artemisia argyi | reverse complement strand
TTACACGTTAATTACTTGTTATAGTTGCGCGGATGACGGATTGTATTCCTTAATACCATTCATGGGGTGGCGTACTTACTTCCCCAATCCTATGAGTGCCTACTTCACTCCTATGTCGAGCCGACTAAGAAGCTCCTAACATGGGATCATTAGAATTTACTCATGCATTAAATATAACCAATAAAACCTAGTACACATCGGTTCATGTTTCCTAAGATGTTCAAGCATGTTACCAATTGGAGATCTGCCAGTTTTCTTAAGCCTAACATTGAAATCATTCACCCAATACAACCATAAACAAGTAATCAACACATAATCAACATCTAGGTTTCATTAGATCTAAGCAAACACAAGATAAATCTAGCCTAACATGGTGGAATCAAGACAAGCACAAGATATAGACAACCAACACATAGACATATTGATTGAATTAAAAGAATACTTATCTCAATAACACATGTAAGGGTTCAAGGGCTGAAAACCCTTGAAAAAGCTGTAAAATACGTATATGGTTTGGCCTTAGGGTTTCTCCAAACTTGTTCCTCCTAATGAATGAAAATTAGAAAACTATATATAGATATTAGAGGCTGACGGCGTCAAGAACAACCTTGTGACGCCGTCATCTCGCCGCCAAAATAATTCTCAGACTGCCTTGATCTACATCTGACGCCGTCATGTTATCCACTTTTGCAGGCCGTCACATATTTAACTCTTGACGCTCTACTTTGTGACGCCTTCATTTCTGTACTGGGCCGTCATGATCTTTACTCTTGACGCCGTCAACTTCTTCCTCTTGACGCCGTCACACACTGTTCCCATCTTGGAAAATTAAGTCTTTGGCTTTTTCTTCACTTTTATGCTCCAAAAACGTCTGAATTGCTTCCTTTTCCAGATTTCACTCCCAAAGTACCTAAAATCACAAAAGGAACGATTTAGGGCAATATTTGATCAAATAAATTCAATTCTGGGCTTAAATGACCCCCTAAAAGTGGTTCATTTTTTGCCTCATCAACTACGAATGCTAGAAATGATTAAGATTGTTACCATGATTATTAAAAATATGTTTGTTTAGGCTAGAGACACATGAGTCCAGAAATGATGTAAAGATATGCAACCACAAACAAGGCATACAAGTGGTGAATAACGGGTAATTACAAACACGAGTATATCTACCGAATATGCAAAGAAACCCTTTCGGCCTGTAATTCTAACCATATCAAGTTCATTAAGATAGGTTTGTGACCAATGTTTATGCAAGTAAACTACTCCTAATCAAGTTTGTTAGACATGAGATTAGGCCTTAAACACATAATCATTCAGGTTATCTAGCAATTTACTATCCAATTCTCACAAGTCTAGTATTGATTCGCTTGGCCAAAATGACTCAAAATCAACCATACCTTTCGTCCTATTATGATCAACCAAAGGATAGACAATGATCCGAATAATCACATATCAAGTATACAAGCATAAACAATGTAAAGCATATTAATACATACAAGACTATATCATATTTCTATAATTCCCAAAAAAACATAAACGACTACTCCATAATCACAGAAGTAATACTCATAAAATTCAGAAACATTCATATTAAAAGGTAATTGAAGTATACCAATATCACAAGATTGAATACGATGGAATTCTCACAATTATAACCCGAAAGGACAACTAACAAAACCAAAGTTATAACTCTTGAACCACGAATCCTTCGTGTTGTCACTACACTTCTGGAACTGAGGTTGGAATGGCTTAACACCTTAGGTGAGTAAGGGAATGATGGTGATGGTGTAGTCGAGAGGAGTGTTTGGAACAAAGGATTGTCACCTTCCTTGTCCCATTTCCTCTCTAATTGTGTTTGTAAGTGAGCGATCATGTTATGTCCGGTTTTGGGTCTTATTTATAGGCTATATGACACTTAGGGACCAAGGCAAGAGTATAGGATCGGATTGGTAATGAATGAGATTCATAAATAGGCATTTAAGCTGATCTGATAGAGAAGTACGCCGGTTTTCCTAGAAAGTGTTGGGAATTATACTAACAGTTACCACGGCTAAGAGAAGAAGTTACAACTGCAGAAGATTGTACTTGCAGTGGAAACTCATTACCACTACAAGCACATATATTACCACTGCTTATTAGATAACTGTTAGAAAACGTGTTTAGATAAATATAGAATAGATCTTGTATATATCTTATTCTATTAGCTTTATACTTATCTTGTAGAAGAGGACTCCTTGTGCTATAAAAAGAGATTCTAGGTTAAAGGTTTGATATACGTTTTCTAGAGCTTCAAGGTGTAACCCTAGTGATATCAATATCACTCGTATTATTATCATTAATAATATTGGAGCTAATAGTTTGTTTACATACATTGTTCTTATTCATATACAACTGTCTTACTCACAATCAAACTTCTAAGTGTTACTAAGTAGATTCCGCATACTTAGTGATATAACTCAAAGTATCAATCTAACACAAGTTCAAGGTGTTAAGATCCATCAAGTGGTATCAGAGCCAGGCTTTGATACTTTGATTTAGAAGACTCTAGTTCACTCAGAAGAATCTATGGAGACAGAAACCAGTAACTCAAACATTGCTGCTAAGCTTCCAAAGCTTCAGTTGAATGACTTTGAGATGTGGAGGCTAATGATCGAACAATTCTTTATGGTCCAAGACTACACACTCTGGGAGATCATTATGGTTAGAAATTCTTTCAAACCAAGTTCTACATCAGAGATGGTTAATTGCAAGGAAGTAATTAAGGTCAACACTGGACCTGTTACTAATGATGAAAGACTTCAGCTGAAGAATGATCTAAAGGCCAGAGGTTTGTTGCTGATGACACTTCCCAGAGACCAAGTTCTTGCATTCAGCAAGTACAAGACTGCAGACTCTTTTTGATGAGATCTGTGAAGTTTTTGGTGGTAATGATTCCACCAAGAAGACTCAAAAGACCTTGCTGAAGCAGACTTATGAAAACTTTGGTTCGACAAGTAATGAATCTCTTGATAGCATCTTTACAAGGCTACAAAAGATTGTTACTCAACTCACTGTTTTTGGAATAGAGGTGGAAAGGGAAGACCTTAATTTAAAGTTCTTAAGAAGCTTACCCTCTGAGTTTGGAACCAATGTTGCTGTGTGGGAAGATAAGCCAGAATTGGAGACCATGAAACTTAATGACTTGTACAATAACTTCAAGGTTATTGAACAAAGATTGAAGAAAGCTGGCAAAATAAGCTCAAGTTCAGGAAGTGTAGCACTCATATCATCATCTCTTGATGATAGTTCAGATGAAGAAAGTGATAGTGATGATGACAGTGCTAACATTGTTGTTTCCACTGGTAGTGGAAGTGTTTCCACTGGTAGCTCAAAGAGACAGATTGCAGGGCTTAGTGATACTACTTTTTATGCCTTTATATCAAGTCAAGTGGGTGGTTCAATTCTCAATCATGAGGATCTGGATCAAATTGATGAAGATGATATGGAGGAGATGGACATTAAATGGCAAGTGGCATTACTAAGCTTAAGGACAAAGAAGTTTTGGAAGAAGACTGGAAGAAAGATCAACATCAGTGGCAATGAAACAGTAGGTTTTGACAAAAAGAAGGTGGAGTGCTACAATTGTCATAAAAAGGGGCACTTTGCCAGAGAGTGTAGGAAGCCAAGGAAGTCTGACAACAGGTCAACTTGGTACAAGCAGGACAAGAAGAAGGAACCTACTACTGATGAGCCAAAGGGGCTATTGGCCATTGATGGAGTGAGCTTTGATTGGAGCTTTATGACTAAGGAAGAGGAAGATGATTCAGAGTCTGCAATGGTTGCTACAGAGCTTGCACTAATGGCTTTTTCTGACTCTGAGGTACAAACTGATAATGCTTGTTCTAAATCTTGTAAGGCCTTAAAAGAGTATGAGAAACTTAAAGCACAATTTAATGAGCAACACATAGAGTTAACTCATACTAATTATAACTTAGCAAATCACAAAAGAGGCCTAGGAGTTTTAGAAACTCAATTAGAGCATTATAGGGCAAATGAATCTAAGTTCAATGATGATATTGCAGTATTAAGAAGAGACTTAGATTATCAGGTTGCTGTTAATAAGGTTCTTAGAGAAGAACTAGAAAAGGTTAAAGTGGCTAGTGAGAATATAATGATAACTAAGCAAACACTGGATCATCAATCCAAGTGTATTGATAAAATTTGGGAAGCCCAAGTTGTGAGCAAAGCCAAATCAGGACTTGGATACAAAACAGTTCCACCACCTCTAAGAGGTGTTCCATCACCTCCTGGCATTGACTTAGCTCACACAGGTTTAGAAGAATTCTAGGAACCACCTATGACCTATGGACCAAAGTTTGTTAACCAGTTGAAATTGAAAAGGTTCAGGTTGAGGTTGATGTATTTGATAGTGCTAGTGACTCATCTCTTAAAGATGATAATTTGAATGTTGACTCTAAGCCTAGTGTTCCTGAGAATGTTAAAGTGGAGATTAAAAGAAGTATTCCTGATGTAGTCAAAGAGAAGCCTAGGTCACAACCTAATTTCACTAGGCCCACTACTAGATATGCAGAGATGTACAGAAGTAGATCACCAACTCCTAGAGGCAATATGAGGAGTTCGAATCATGTTAAATCTAGGCAATTTGGTAGTGACTTTGTGTTCAATAACAAACCCTGTCATATATGTGGTAGCTTTGACCATTTGTCTTATAGCTGTACCTACCACTTGGGAAGAAGGGAAGTGTTTGGGAATACTAGGGTGAATGGACAAAATGCTAATAACTTAACTCACCCAAATCCACTTAGCAAGATGATTCCCAGGTCTGTTTTGCTTCATTCTGGCATTAAAACAATTTCCACTGCTAGACCAGCAGTTTCCACTGTTAGACCAGCAGTTGCCACTGCCAGAAATAAAAACAGAGTTTACCCTAAGCCCTCTGTTACTACTTTTGTTAAATCTACTCAAACAGGGAAAAAGACCAATTTTGAAAAGAAAGTTAACAATACTCAGAAGTGGGTACCTAAAATTTCTAAGCCAGCAGTTTCCACTGCTAAGCCAGCAGTTACCACTGCAAGGCCAAAGGTTACCACTGGTGGGTCTGTTAACAAGAAAAGGGTAAATATGGGAAATGATGTTAAGGCCTCAGCACGTTGGGGATGGAAACCAAAAGGAAACATTACCTCAAACAATCCCAATGGTGTATCAATGACCTTTGATAGATATAATTATATTGATACACGAGGCAGATCCAAGTCATTTGTGGCTTGGGTCCCCAAAAGGAACTAATTCCTTTATTTTGTGTGCAGGGACATTCAAAGACTACTAATGATCAAGGATATTCAGATAGTGGATGTTCCAGGCACATGACTGGCAATAAGTCCTATCTTTCAGACTTTCAACCTTATAATGGACAATTTGTCAGCTTTGGAGGAGGAATTGGTGGCAAAGTTTCTGGCAAAGGAACAATCAAGGCTGGAAACATTGATTTTAAAGATGTGCAGTATGTGAAAGAACTCAAGTACAACCTCTTTAGTATGTCACAGATGTGTGACAAGAAACATAGAGTTCTATTCATAGAAGATGAATGCTATATCTTATCTAAGGATTATAAGCTTCCTGATGAATGTGACATTTTGCTTAAAATCCCTAGAAAAGGAAATCTATATAGCATTGACATGAAGAACATAGTGGCTAATAATGATGTTACTTGCTTGCTTGCTAAAGCCACTTTGGATGAATCAATGCTTTGGCATAGAAGACTTGGTCATGTTAACTTCAAGACCATCAATAAGATTGTGAAAGATGGACTTGTCAGAGGCCTACTAGAGAAAAGATTTTAAAATGATCAAACTTGTGTTGCCTGTCTCAAAGGAAAGCAACACAGAGCTTCATGCAAGACCAAGGCATTCGATTCAATCAATCATCCACTCTTTATGCTGCATATGGACTTGTTTGGTCCTACCTCTGTGAGCAGCATCAATTTGAAGAAGTATTGTCTAGTTGTGACTGATGATTTCAGTAGATTCACATGGGTTTTCTTTTTTGAGTACCAAGGATGAAACCACAGGCATTCTTAAAACATTCATCACTCAAGTTGAAAATCAATTTGAAAAGAAAATCAAGATCATCAGGTGTGACAATGGGACAGAGTTCATGAATAAAGTTATGGATGATTTCTGGAGAGACAAAGGTATTAAAAGAGAATTTAGTGTTGCAAGAACTCCTCAACAAAATGGAGTTGCAGAAAGAAGAAACAGAATACTAATTAAGGCTGCTAGAACCATGTTAGTTGATTCAAAACTTCCAGTGACTTTTTGGGCCGAAGCAGTTAACACTGCTTGTTACATTCAGAACAGGGTTTTAGTGGTCAAAACAAAGAACAAGACACCTTATGAGTTATTCAGAGGAAGACCTCCTACTTTGGAGTTTATGAGGCCATTTGGGTGTCATGTTACTATTCTCAATACCATTGATCATCTGGGCAAATTTGAAGAAAAGTCAGATGAAGGCTTCTTTGTTGGATACTCTATGGTTAGCAAGGCTTTCAGAGTCTATAACTTAAGAACAAAGAAGATTGAACAGAACTTGCATGTTCAGTTTCTTGAAAATAAAGCAAACATGGCAGGTTCAGGACCAGATTGGCTATTTGATCTTGAAACATTATCAAATACAATGAATTATGTTCCTCTCACTTCAAGTACTGGAGACAAAGATCTTAAAGATTCAGAAGAATTCATTGATGAAGATGAAGCTTGCAAAGATGATGAAGATCAAATTGTTATGCCACTTTGGGACTTTGGTGATAATTCTGAAAAACCAAGTGATGCAGATGGTGTGAATAAAGAAATTCCTACTAGCAGTGGTAACTCAATTCCCACTGCTACACCAGAAGTGTCCACTATAAGCCCAAATGTGGATCATACTTCTCAGGAATCACCAAGTGATGATGTAGAAATCTCAAACATGCCTACAACATATGATATTCCTAGCACATCACAATCTACAATTAACAAAGTGCATCCACTTGATAATGTTATTGGTGAACTTCAATCAGGTGTGAAGACTAGAAGACAGACAAAGAAAGATGATATTCATGGGTTCATAAGTGAAGTGTATGAGTCCAAGAAACATAGTAAGAAGAATGAGTGTTTGTTTTTCTGCTTTCTCTCACAGGTGGAGCCTAAGAATGTGTATATGGCTCTAGGAGAATCTTGCTGGGTTGAAGCTATGCAAGATGAGTTGCTGCAGTTTAAGCTTCAAAAGGTTTGGGTTCTTTGTGACTTGCCTGATGGTATGAAGGTCATTGGTACTAAATGGGTTTTCAGAAACAAGAAAGATGAAAGAGGCATTGTAATCAGGAACAAAGCTAGATTGGTTGCTCAAGGATACACTCAAGAGGAGGGTATTGATTATGAAGAAGTGTTTGCTCCTGTTGCAAGGATTGAGGCTATTAGATTGTTCTTAGCCTATGCATCATTTATGGGCTTTACAGTCTATCAAATGGATGTTAAGAGTGCCTTTCTGTATGGAACTATTGATGAGGAGGTATATGTCTCTCAACCTCCAGGCTTTGAAGATCCTCAACACCCAAATAAAGTTTACAAAGTGGTTAAGGCTCTTTATGGCTTACATCAGGCTCCAAGGAAGTGGTATGAAACCTTAGCTAATTATTTATTGAATAATGGGTTTCATAGAGGTAAGATTGATCAAACTTTGTTCATCAAGAAAGACAAGGGTGATATCCTACTTGTGCAAGTATATGTTGATGATATTATCTTTGGGTCTACTAAACAAGAGATGTGCAAAGAGTTTGAGAAGCTGATGAAAGATGAATTTCAAATGAGTTCTATGGGAGAACTTACATTCTTTTTGGGGCTGCAAGTACAACAGAGTAAGGAAGGCATATTTATCAGCCAAGACAAATATGTGGCTGAGATCATTAGGAAGTTCAAGTTTACTGATGCAAAATCTTCAAATACCCCTGCTGACAAGACCACTCACTTATTGTTGAAGAATGCTAGTGGTGCCAATGTTGATGTTCACACTTACAGATCTATGATTGGTTCTTTGATGTATCTTACTTCATCAAGGCCAGACATTATGTTTACTGTATGTGCTTGTGCAAGATTTCAAGTGACTCCAAAGACATCACATATGATAGCAGTGGAAAAGATTTTTAGGTACTTGAAGACTTATCCTAATCTTGGATTATGGTATCCAAGAGACTCTCCAATGGAATTGATCACATACTCAGATAGTGACTATGCTGGTGCAAGTTTGGATAGAAGATCAACTACTAGAGGATGTCAATTTCTTGGATGTAGATTGGTGTCATGGCAGTGCAAGAAGCAAACTATGGTGGCTACTTCAACCACTGAAGCAGAATATGTTGCAGCTGCTAGTTGTTGTGCTCAGATCCTTTGGCTTCAGAATCAATTATTGGACTATGGGTACAATTTCATGAACACCATTATCTATATAGACAATAGTAGTACCATATGCATTATTAAAAATCCTGTGCAACACACTAAAACTAAACATATTGAAATTAGACATCACTTTATTAGAGATTGTTTTGAGAAAAAGCTTATTAATTTTGTCAAGATTCATACTGATGACAATTATGCTGATTTATTAACAAAAGGGCTTGATGTGGGTAGATTTCAATACTTGGTAACAAGTATTGGAATGCTCAATCCATAAATTTTTTATGTCTAAATACTTTTCAGTGTTGCAGGATACTTTTTAGGTACTAATATTGTTTGTATTGTATGTATGGTTTTCAACTAACTTGTATGCAGAGTTATCAAGAACACAGTGGTAATTAACATACAACAGTGGAAAGATTGGTGATAATAGCAAGCAGAAAAGAGTACTTTTATTGACTATTAAGAAGAGTACATCACAAACATTACATCAGAAATGAACCTACAACCTAACACCTAATCCATGGGTTTCTTTCCTTTTCCCTCATACTGATGCTTGCCCTTGGAAATTTTCTTTCTCTTGTCATCAAAAGAAAGTTGTTTTCTTGGACAAGCAAGTCCCAGAACTTGCTTGGGAGGCCTTGGTGCTTGAGTAGGCTTGTCTATAGTTGGCCACTTCATGTTGTTTATTGCAGTTGTCAGTGCTGTGGTAAGAGCTTTTGGGAGTTCCTTGGAAAGATCAAAGGTTGAATTATTATCATCATCAGATGAAGAGCTTGAATAAAACTCTAGAGATGGAGCAGGATCAGCTGATATCTTCTTATTGGGCTTCATGTTTGAAGATGTAGCAGTTGCAGCACTTGGTGGAAAATATCAACTCCATCCAGCAGAAAGTTCTTCAGAGTCTGAGTAGTAACTGATTTCCTCATCTGAAGAGTCATCAGAGGAGATGTAGATTATTGGAAACCAACTCATGATGATGTATAAGGTTTGTGTTATTGAAGAAGATTGTTGATGCAAGATAAAAGATGTTGAGACCCCTTTTATATGCAAAGTCAATGTCGACTTATAATTAATGAAGGATATTTACTCCTACTTGTTTTGGTAGGTTGGAAGAGTAAATTTGGTTATTATCGGGTTGACTTTTGGAAGATATTTTTGTGAATAGTAACTTGGTTAAAAAGTTACTTTGGGTTAATTCTTATGGGTTAAGTTGAAAGTTACTTTAGTTTGCAGCATACAACCCATTTTATTGGAGTCATTGGAGTAATAAGGTGTGTAACATAGACACACAACAAATGGTTATTGATTCACTATGTCTAATCCACATAAGAATCAACTAGTCCAGAGCAAACGGCTACTAGTAAAGACTTATCAAATCCGTTTATGGTTGATAGTTTACCAAAAACTAGGTTATCAACTCACCATACATCCATGTGATCAAGAGTTGGCTAGTCCATAAGCAAACGGCTCATGGTAAAGACATATCAAATCCGTTGATAGCTGGTAGTTTGCTAAAAACTATGATAAGAGCAGCAAATTTTCATGTTTTATTTACCACTGCTCTTTGATATGTTGTGAAAATTTTACCACTGCTAGTTCATTAGTTACCACTGCAAGAGTAATTTTTCCACTGATGAACTAGCCGTTACAACTGTTGTGTCAGTAATCCAATTTTTACTAGCCGTTGTAAAAATAACCGTCATTCCTTATTAATAGGGTAAAATCTTTTGTGAATTATCTACTTATTATAAATTATTCTTTTTCCAAAGATAATTCTTTCCAACGATAATTCACATTGCGCAACCTCCTCAAACCCTATTAGTATAAATTGATCATCATACGGCTTGCTTTTTATCTTGATTACTAACACTTTTATTCTCTTTTTCACAAATATCATGGCGATTCTAAAATTTGTCGAGGAGCACAACCAAGTGGCCTACTTACAAAAGTCAAACAAGAAGAGTGGCCCTGTTTTTCATCAGATTGTGGATTTTCTAAACACAACTCATATAAGGTATGCCTTAACTATTAATCCCACAATCTATGTCTCTCATATCAAACAGTTCTGGAACACTGTGGAGTCCATAACTCTTGAACAGGGAGACACACAAGAATCTATGGATGCTCTAAGAGCCACAGTTGATGGGGTAACTATTGATGTTACTGAGTCATCCTTGAGGAGAATTCTCCAATTAGATGATCTCAATGGTATCATCACATTACCCAATTCAGATATTTTTGCCAATATTGCTTTAATGGGGTATGATACATCTAAACAAAAAGTCACTTTTAGAAAAGGATGTTTTTGTCCCCATTGGAGATTTTTAATTCACACTCTTTTACATTGCCTAAGTCCTAAGAAAACATCTTATGAACAATTTGCATCAACCATGGCTTATCCTTTGGTTTGTTTGGCAACAGATAGGACTTTCAATTTTTCAAAGTTTATTTTCAATAATATGAAGGGCAATGTAAAGAGTCAATATAAATTTTTGATGTATCCAAGGTTTGTGCAAGCAGTGTTAAATGAGTTTCAACTGCGACCTCACAATAGAATTTATGAACCTTCCACTCTTAAGCCAAAAGTTTTTCAAAATATGTCTAAGGCTTCAGAACTTTGGAATGGGGAGGTTCATCCACTTTTGCCTCAAATGCTTGCTAAAATTTCTCAAGTACAGGGTGAGGATGCACCAATCCCAGCTGCATCTCAAAACACACCCACTATTGTTGTTCCACCAATTCAACATACCCCTGCAGTCACTCACACTTATGAGAGAAGGTCTAAACAGCCAACTTCTCTCATCTCAACATTGCATGTTGCTGAGCCTTTTGGTTTAAGAACAAGCAATGGTGGTTCAAGGCTTAATCCTAGTCCAACTAGGGAAGAGCCTGAATCAATGCCTCATGATTTATCTCTCCCAGCAGGTTACACAGTTGGAAGTGATGAAGGCAGTGTGCAACTACCTGAATTGATGGACATTTGTACCAAATTAGTCAAGCAGGTTCAAGCTCTGGAGAAAGACCTGGCACAGACCAAAGAACAACATGCCATAGAGTTGAATCAATTAAAGTTCAAAGATTGCAGAATGAAGTTGAGAATCTCAAGAAGAAAAGATCTAAAGTTGTGTTATCTTCATCATCTTCACCTTCGGATGAGTTTTCTGCAAGTTCTACTAAAGTTTTGGGAGATTCTTCCAAACAGGGGAGGAAAATAGATGCAGAGCTTAAGGGGAGGAGTAAAAATTTTGATAAAGATTTTGCTGAGCTCAATGATTCTGATAATGCTCAAGCAAAAGATGATGTAGCTGAGACTGAGGGGAGGAAATTGGATTTTGAAGATATGGATGCTGATGCAGGTTTTAACTTTGATGATTTAGTTGGAACTGCTCAACCAATTTCCACTGAAGCAGAACAAGTTCCCACTGATCAACCAATTACCACTGCAAGTGAAAATGTTCCCACTGCTAGTCAAGAAATTACCACTGCAGAGGAAGAAGCTGTCAGAATAAGATCAGTTAAAGGAAAGGCTATTGTAATTGCTTCAGATCATGAGATAAGAAAGATTTCTAAGTATGAACAAGCTCAGATTGATTTCGATGCAAGATTAGCAGAGCAACAACAAACTGAAGAGTATGAAAGAAAGAAAAAGCTTAAAGAAGATGAAGTTGCCAGCTTTATGGAAGCAACTAGGTTGGATAAACTTGAAGCTGTAATGGCAGAACCTATTTCAAGTGTCTCACCAACTGTCATACATGAGAAACCTCCATTGTTCAGTTATGTGCCTACAGAAGAAGAGATTGACTACTTGATTAATAATGATCAAGTAATCAGGAAGAAGGCTATTGAATTGATTGCAAATAAAACCTTGGATGAAGAACAAAGGTCTGCTCAACTTAAAGATTTCATTCAAATGAAGAATCAGCAGGCTCTTGATCAAATCATTGGGGATGTTAGAAAAGGTCAAAAGAAGCCAAGGAAACTTACAAAGGCACAGATCATTGCTGAGATGAAGACTTTTTGTTGCCATGTTGGTAATATGAAAATGGCTCAATTCAAAGGAATGTCACATGATCAGGTTGAAGGTATTTACTACAGGATCAAAAGACAAGATAGTAATTTCATTCCAATGGATCAAGAACCAATAACAATGAAGACAAAAAAGGACTGGAGTAAGTCTTGAATCAAAAGATGCAAAGAAGTTGAAGACTCAGAAATCATCTCAAGCAGAAGAGGGTCCTAGAAAGTTGACAGAAGAGCAAGTTACAAACATGTTGTTTATAGAGACTGATATACTTAATATTGAACCTCTACAATCAAGATATCCAGTAGTTGGTTGGGAAATCTTTTCTGATAGTTTTGGTGTAGCTTGGAAGATCATCAGAACTGGAAGTGTCACAAGTATTTGCAGATATTTTGAAGATATTGTTAGATCTTGTGATAGAGAAGATTTGGATACTTTGTGGAAAATTGTTCAAGATCAGTTTAAGAAGGATGAACTGAGTTATGGGTTCACTTCAGAAGATTATATGAACCTGTCCCAAGTGATAGATATTGGAGATTTGAAGCTCATGGTACAAGAACTTTGTGGAAATTCTATGATTCAAGTTCTGTGCATCAGGTTTCTACTCAAGATGGAGTTGATGTCTTTATGCTGGCTGAGAAAGAATATCTATTGAGAGCTGGAGTATTAACAGTGATGTTGTCAGAGAAGCTTAGGTGCTGGGAAAGAACTGAAGTCATAGATGATTTGCTACAAAGGATTTATGATCAAAGTGTGAGAGCTGATAGAGAGTTAAGAAGAAAAAGATAAGTGTTTGGAAGAATTCCCATATCCTCATGTTTACTGAATACTTGAAGAAACTTATTGATTTATGTATTAATCATAAGTTAGGGGAGGATTGTTGGGAATTATACTAACAGTTATCACGGCTAAGAGAAGAAGTTACAACTGCAGAAGATTGTACTTGCAGTGGAAACTCATTACCACTGCAAGAACATATATTACCACTGCTTATTAGATAACTGTTAGAAAACGTGTTTAGATAAATATAGAATAGATCTTGTGTATATCTTATTCTATTAGCTTTATACTTATCTTGTAGAAGAGGACTCCTTGTGCTATAAAAGGATATTCTAGGTTAAAGGTTTGATATACGTTTTCTAGAGCTTCAAGGTGTAACCCTAGTGATATCAAGATCACTCGTATTATTATCATTAATAATATTGGAGCTAATAGTTTGTTTACATACATTGTTCTTATTCATATACAACTGTCTTACTCACAATCAAACTTCTAAGTGTTACTAAGTAGATTCCGCATACTTAGTGATATAACTCAAAGTATCAATCTAACACAAGTTCAAGGTGTTAAGATCCATCAGAAAGTGTGGCGGTTTCGAGGGTGACACCAAGCCAAAGTTGTAGATAATTCTCTTAGCTTTCCGTGGCCGCAAACGGGAGGTAAAACGGAGTCCGTATGCTCAAGATATGACCAAAACAGTGAAGGTGTGTCGGGAGATCATTAACCTGAGTTTCATTCTTCGTTTAGGCTTCAAATCTTTTCTTCACAACATCGGCATACATTGTCCTTAGCACCGGCGTACTTCAATACTTTTCTTGGCGTCAAAGGGTCATTAATTGAACTGAAGATCGGCACACATTTGTGATAAGATCGCCGAACTTTACGATGCTAACTTAGATTGTACAAGACTTCATACGCCCACGTAACCGGCGTACATTGATAAGAAGAGCGGTGCTCTTTATACTTGAATAGGAGATATATTGCTTTATCATGGATTTGTCTTTATTACTGAAGCTCTTTGTCGATTGGACCTGAAATGTATTTTCATGCAATTAAGTATCGAAAGTCCATATAATCCATTAATATGTAAGCATAAAAGCGTAGATAACGCATATAGAAATACGTATAATTTGAGCGTTATCAAATACTCACATACGTAAACCTTTGCTTGCCCTCAAGCAAATCTAAGAAAATAAAAATTAAAAAGAAGTTCCTAAATGACAAAAGAAAAGAAAAAAAAAATTAATGCTATGAAATTATTGAAAAATATTTTTGGTTTTTAGAAAAGATCGCAAGAAGCGCAAGCACCCTCCCACACTTAAGAGTTTGCTTGTCCTCAAGCAAATATAAAAATAAGCTTTACAAAAAGAACATTTTGAAAAATATTTTTGGATTTTTTAATATGCGAAAAACAAAGACGTTTGACAATACCCGATGATTCTTGAGCTAGGATAACATGACTAAGCACCTCACAAATAAGGAAAAGTATAATTCACTCACACTCATTATTTATATGATCGAAAATATAAGGAAATCACACTCTATTACTCAGACATGATTCATTAAATTACCATATGCTTGTACAAGAAACAAAACTGCACCGACATGGCGTAAGCACCAGGTATAAATATCAAAAGAGGACTTTTATTCGGGTTATAATGTTAGGCTACGGGTTAATAAGGATATGGATTAAGCATGGGAAATATATACTGGAATTGGTTTAAAAGAAAAATGAAATCGAAAAGTCTACTATCCCACGTTGCTAGCTACTAGATATACCACAAACCCATGATGTTATCGAATATCTCAACCTCTACAATTACTCCAACATGCCAACTCTTATTCATTTCATAATTTATTTTTTTTCTTTTCCTTATTTTTTTATTTTTTCGATTCACTTTTTTTCACATTTTTTTTCATTCTACACATTGACACAATCAACAATTCTCCCACACTTAATATAAGCACACACCACAAAAAATACAAATAGATCTTCATCTTCGTTGAAATGGTATTCACTTATAACCAAGTGCGAATAAACTATCAATCAAAAATCATCTAACATACTAAGCAACTAGCAACCAACCATTAGACTTTCGACAAGGGGTAAGGATAGACTAATGGTTATATATTTTTGTATTTTTTAGTGGATGTAAGAAATGAAAAGATAGGCTATGCAGGTTAAACTAAGGGTATCTAGCACTAAAGATAAGTGCTACATAAGGGTTTATATATGGGCGGTTAGCTAATTAGTGTAATTAGCTAAAAGAAATAATATGTTAAATGGAATGGCCATTTGGGTTAAATCCTAAGTTGCCTCTTTATCACATATAAATACCTATATCACACGAATGTGATCTCACTGCGGTCTCATAATGATTTCAAGTACAAGTTCTAGAATCAAATAAATCACCGGCACACTCATAAACAAAGAAATCAAGCATAAAAGACATATGCCGATATAGGCTCAATATCTTCACATTTCAGTGGTAATGGCTATAAATGCGCAAGTAATGTCATCAATCCTGAGTCGGATCTGCTCTATCCATCGGGACACATCTCTGAATTTAAAATTTTTATTTATTTACTAAGTTTTATTCTAATATAATACACTAAGTGGCAAAATTTTAAAATAGATAAGCTAAAAGGGCAAACCAAAATTTTAAAGGTTCAAAAATGAGTCTCATGTTTCAAATTCATTTCCCTCTCACACTTAAGTTTAGCAATATGCGTAATTAGAAAATAACTAAAAAGTAGGATAAACGGGAAAAATAAATATAAGAGAAACGAGACTTGCCGGGGCTCATTAGTGATTGGTTGAATTCTGAAAAATGAGGTGTTGAGCATTACGCCAACGTAAGCATGTGAACTCAACAAGATATAATATAATTCTCCATATATATATATATATATATATATATATATATATATATATATATATATATATATATATATATATATATATATATATATATATATATATATATATATATATATATATATATAAGCTCCCCAAGTGTAAGATACCATCCGACCAACCTCCACTTATTTATTAAACCTGCAAAATAAACAAAACTACGAAAAAGCGTAAAAGGACATAGCGCACTTTCGTAGGCAACACGGTTGCATTTAGCATATGCAACAAGCCTTTAAACCCCTCGGTGTCCCGAGTGGACGAGTTATAGTCTCGTGAGGGTTTACAGTAAACACACCCACGAAGTTCGAAAAATATATTTTTGAAATTTAAAATTTAATTTATTCACAATTTATTAAAAACAAGCATACTCAAAACACCACGAAATGAAAAATAAAGGCGAAAAGAAAATCTCTTTGTTGGTTTTCAAATTTTAAGACAAACACATAGAAATAAATAATTTACAAAACTAGTTTTGCGAACTGATGAAGAAAGCTCGCCGAACTTGGGTGTAAGTGCGGCGCACTTCTAGCAAAATTTCATTTTCTGGTTTATAATTTCATAGAAGAATAAACAAACACATAAAATAAAGCACACACAAATGATAAAAAACTAAAACTTATTAGTTAAAATAAAAATACTTAATATTTATATAAAATCAAACACAAAAAGAAAACACATATTTTTGGTTTTTTCAATTTTTATGCGAACTAAACCTAACATAAGTGAAAGTTTGAGACACAAATTTATTTAGAATATATTTATATAATGAACTATTCTGAAAAAGTCAAAGAAAATAAGTTTTAAAGAAAATATTTTTGCAGACCAAAAAGTGCATCGCGCTTAAAAGACAGTGCGGCGGTTATCGGGCCTAACTTTTTATTATTTTTCAAAAATTCAAAAAGGCTATAAAGGCGGGGAAAAAACACATATTATCTAAAAATTGAAACCAGTATGCCGCATACCAACACATGTGCGGCGGTTTTATTAGGACATAACATATTTTTTAATTTTTTAAATATTTTTATTTAAGTACACAAACAAACAAACAATCACACAAACACACATAGTTAGACAAGCACACAAAAACTAAAAGTAAAAAGGGAAAACAAGAAACTTTTTTTTTAGATTTTATTTATTAATTTATTTTTTATTCAAACATAAGTAATTTAGTGTCGTCAAAGCCAGACACTGACTTATATTCTAATAGTCTCAAAAAATATTCATAACTTAGCGAACGAGCTCTTTTTATCATTGTGAAAAAGATTTTAGTTTTCTGTGATTGAACAGGCCAAAAAGTGCGGCGCACTTGGTTAAAAGTACGGCGTACTCGGGGTTTTAATTTGACCGTTTTATTTGAAAAATACAAGAAATTCGGCGGTTTCATTTCCAAAACCGACGTTCTTTCAGGTTTGGCATGTTTAATTTTTCTGAATTTAATTTGAGGATTCTTGTATATGATAAGTTCATATAACCTTTTTAACCAACAAATTAGATCACAATAAGCATATATCAGTTTGTATAACATCAGTTTCACACATATGATCATAAAAAGGAATCCATAGTGATTTCTCATTTTAACCTTAATCTGATTTTTATAGTTTTTACTTCTTATTAAGTGGTCATGTAACTCATATAAGCAGATAATAAGCATTCCAGAATAGCATGAAGCACTTGTAAGCAACTTATATAACAAATTGCTAAATATCCTAGATAACAAATATTGTTTTTACGTATTGTTAATGCTATTACTGCTAATGATCGATATTTCCAACAAAGACCTGATGCCATGGGTAGACCAAGTCTTTCATCATTCCAGAAATGTACAGGAGCTATGCGGGTGTTGGCTTATGGGATATCATTTGATGCCGTAGATGAATACTTGAGGATGAGTGGTGCTGTGACAAGAAAGTCTCTCATGTTGTTTGTACAAGGTGTCATTTCTTACTTCGGTGATGAGTACCTACGAAGGCCAAATGAAAATGATTTAGCGAGGCTACTCTATGTTGGTGAACAACGTGGGTTCCCATGTATGATAGGTAGCATTGACTGTATGCATTGGGAGTGGAAAAATTGTCCTACAGGATGGGCTAGACAATACACAGGAAGAAGTGGAAAGCCAACCTGGAAGTTGTTGCATCATATGACTTATAGATATGGCATGCTTTCTTTGGAACACCAGATTCGTGCAATGATATTAATGTTCTCCATCGATCCCCTGTTTTTAGTGATGTGTTAGACGGTCGAGCACCAAAAGTGAGTTATGTTGTGAATGGTAAGCAAAAAAATATGGCATACTATCTTACTGATGACATATATCCTTCATGGGCAGCATTTGTAAAATCTATATGTTAGGATTAAGAAAAAGGTTCGGTTACCCTATGTATTTGCATACTTAGCATAGCTCTTAGTTTTGTATTTATTAGATTAGAAATTATAGTAGTAGTTTAGATATTAGTCACACCGTGGAGGACGGACGGGTCTTTACCCACTATATACCTGATCCACAGCCCACAGGAGGGCGTATATTGCAATTGTATATATACCCCTTCCCACACAAGGGAAGGGTTGGTTGTTTTTCTAATAACACACACTACTTGTGTTTCTCTCACTAGAAAGCTTCCCACTCTCTCTACTCTCTCTCTAAAACTCTTACCATGGCTACCTTGTTATTCCATAACCCAAGACCTCCCGAATCACCACAATAATTAACATGTTTCGATCCTACAATTGGTACCAGAGCCAAGGTTGCTTAATATGTTGATTTTTGTGGTTCATACATCATGTTTAAGCTGTTTTTCATTTATTGTGGTTACAGTTTCTAGACAGTTTTGCTTATCCAAATGGTCAATACAAAAAGTCTTACACTTCTTATAAAGTTGTTCACAACTGTTTATAATGGTTCTTCAGTCATATCAATAGTTTGTATCAAACTCATTTCTTTTGTGACTTTTTATATATCATTGTCGTGCTTATTTGTGGTCAAAAAAAGTGGTCATAACTGTTCTAAATATGGTTCCTGAAACGTGGTCTGAATATTGGTTGTTTTCTTGGTAGTTTGAAGGATTTTTTTCTAAGCTGCTGTTTGGGTTTCAGTAAAGTGTTCTTGGTAGCGGTTTGGTATAATCAAGTGTAGTTGTTTGATACGGTTTGTCTTGGTCCAGAATGGAATTTTGGCTTTTACTTGAAAAAATAAAGGACAAAAGTGGTGACTGTGACCTGCATTTTGATGGAAGTGAGTTGATGCTTCTTGCATTTTGGAATGGCGATTTGCCCCTTGAAGACATATTATCAAACTAACATAAATGGAATACTGCCAAAATTTCATTAAAATCTAGCGAGTTGCCTATAAGTTGACTTCAGTCTTTGTTATACATCATCAGTCAACAATTAAAACCAAAAGAAGAGAAGATAAGATGAAGCAGACCACGACAACTCAAATCCTAACCAACAATACTACGAGCAGATTCAACTAAAACAAAATCCAATTCGCAACAAATCAAATCCAAACCCACTGTCCTATTTCAATCACCACATCACTGCTACAACTCATCTCCGAACCTAAATACAAATTATAATAAACCACAAATAATCAAGAAGATCTCAGATTCCTTCTTTTCGTGTGATACTTAAGTATATGAAGACCAAAGGCCAAAACACGAAAAAAATAGCATCACTGATCTTGAAATTGAGACAAGAGAGAACAACAATTAATGATCTCAAACTCGTTCCATTCTCGTTGCAATTAATTTTATAGAATTTTTTTTGGAACTTGTATCATCATTGATCATAATTTTTGAAGATTATACGTCAATTAATTATCCGAAACACAAAAAGAAAAGAGTTATAACAATGGTGTTATAATCTTTTTCTTCAGTTAGTTCATAAACATATGTCCAATAAGTGAACCTTACCCGAGACCCATCCTAGGATCTTGAAGCCTTTAAACGTGTTCTTGATTTGGATACGTGTTCTTGATTCAGATTAAGGAGAAATCACTGACATAAGGTGCAGTTGGTTCATTGTGTTGTAATTGAAATGATTTCGATGTTAGTTAAATCGAGATGGAGATGAGTAATGAATCAGTTTGCAAAGGATGAGATGGGGTGAGAGTAAACATGGGGGCGGAGTAACATATGAACGTGTTTAGGGTTATGCTAAAATGAACGATTAGGGTTAACATGGTTTTAATACCCACAAGCTTAGGTATGTATTGGATTTGGAACGGGCTTTACTTTTGACTTGGGCCAGGTTTAGTGTACACACGAGTTAGAATATCTTTTTAATTGGACTAAACCAGGCCTTTGGAGGGTTTGTATTGGACAGTCGGTGGCTCGGTGCTACACATTGTTACACGAGTGTTATTGTCTCCAATGGATCATTTTGCTAATTTTTGTTAGACAATAAACTTTGGTTTAATAATTTGTATACATTTTTGGTATAAGCTTCGAGAAAATGATTGGTATTTTTTGTTTCACAAGGTTTCACAAAATGATTGGTATCTTGTCAAATCTCAACATATAAAATCCTAGTTTTCAAACCTTAATTCACCGAAAAATTCTTCGGGGGCGCGCTGCCCCCCTGAACCCCCCCAGCAAACTCACCGTGGAGTTCGATCCGCAGAACACAGGGGGTATCTAAAGTGAGAATTTGGACTTAGAATGTCAAAGTGATTACGGAGTTGATCGGGTATCACTCATTTGAGATTGAAGTTGAATTTCACAAAGATGTGATCTTATTTTATCTTGAAGTCGGGGTTGGTTGGATGCATGACTTTCAATGATAACTTGCTCGTGGTTAAGATTTAAGTTGAAGACTTGGTTTATCTAGTTACCAGCAGTCGGGGTGGATGGTTGAAGATCTGGTTAACTATCACTTAAAGGAGTTACATTATAGTACTCAGTGTCACACGCAGATGACGTAGTGGATAATCGCAAGAGATGATGATAGTCTCATACTTTGTCGGGATAGTATTGAGTACTTAGAGATCTACACGGTGCACAAATTCTCTACACCGTTCTTCCAACAACATTGCAAGCTTAAGTAACAAATTTGGGGAATTCTACTTCATTTTTAAGTCTGGTATATCGGGTTTACTTCACCAAGTGGTCACAACAATAGCCGACATAATTCATGGTTGGTTTGTTAGATAATGGGTTTAAAGGTTGATATGTGATCAGCAATTCTCATGGGATATTTGATGCTACAGAATGTCAACGATAGTTCACAAGAGCTTCTCGGGTATATGGTCGTACACGTCAAATGATGCTGGCGAAAGCTCGAAACTATCATTGGGGGAGAAACGTGTACTTTGATGATATAAGGTCAACCTCCAGGGGAAGTAGTTTATACTACTTTACTTAGTATGGTTTGTGAAGTATTCTACATATGTGAGAAGAATCATTGCTGAGCTCGTGCATGTTTCCCCAAACAGATATTCACCAAAACCAAATTTTTCATAACACATTCAATTTATTATTGTCTCACGGTTTCTACTTGATTTTGTAAAATCCCGCGAAAGAATCTATTTCTCGGTTTAAATCATAGATTTGTAAAATCCTGTGCAATTCAATATCATGTCAAACATTTCAGAAGACATTCAATCTATTGATGAAGGACCTTTCTCAATCTATTCTGGTGCTACGGTTTCATCTTCGAAAAAGGCATAAAGTGTGTACTTCATGTATTGGATGATTTTTTTGATATACTTCATGGCATTTTGGTTATAACAAAGTTTACGGGGATATGCGCTTTTGACAAATATCGGGGTAAAACCATTATCAAAGTTCATTCAAAACATCAAAAAGGGCTAGATTTGGGCATTTAAACCAAAAGATGTGACTACGGCGTTAATTCATTATTATTTATTTGAGGTTGAAGTGAAATTTCATGGGTGCGTGTACTTAGTATCTGAAGATATCGGGGTGGTTGGATGAAGATTCTTCGAGATCCTTGTTCGAGCTTTCAACAATTACAATGACGAAGACTTGGATATCTCGCTATTTTTTTGTGTTTCTTCTTCTCTATTACCACAAAATAACTATCACTTTAAGGAGTTACGTTGTAGTGCTCAGTGTCACACGAAGTTGTGGATATTCAAGAGGTGATGTACGTCTTATACTTGATGGTTGGTTGGTTTAAGAGTATATAGTACTTAGGGATTCGATGTTGCACGAACTCTCTACACCGCTCTTTGTCACACATTAGTGCAAGATTAAGTTACAAGTTTCGGGTTATTTTACTTCAGTCTCAAGTTCATCATATTGGGTTTTTCTTCATCAGTAGTCACGACAAAAAGCCGACAGAATGATAATGGGGTTGGTAACGAGTTAGCAGAGAGAAGTAGAAAAGAGAGAGATGACGTTTGAACACATCAGTTCAAGCCTCGTTCTTCAAATATGACGTTTGGACACAATGGTTCAAGCCTCGTTCCTCAATGATAATGATGTTTGAACACATCAGTTCAAGCCTCGTTCTTTAACATAATGGCGTCTGCAGATAACACTTCAGGCCCCATTCCTCAAAGAAAAGAAAGGTGTACGTTTCAGTGCGCCTTATCTTAGAAAGAAGAGAAATCTTCTTATTTATGACCATTCTCATCAACAAGCTTCATGCTTTTCCCATGTTCGTACAGTCATCAAGTGGATCGACATACATTGGATTATATTTTTGTGCTTCACTTATTCAATCAAAAATTGCAAACAGGCATATGCAATTTTTGAGGGGGAGAAGGGAAAGGATGAAGATACTACATGTTGATGATGTTTGTAGAATGGTCATTCGGATCTTGTACGCAGATATTTTCTCCCTCTAAGGTTTAACATATTTCAACAAGTGGTTTAGGCGTATTACAAGCTGCATGGAACACTTCATTTGCTAAACCATTGATGAGGAAACAAAAGAGGGGCTGCTTCAAGAGTGTTTTAATCATCATCTTCTTCGCAGTAGTTTTTGGTGCTACACACATATTTATACTGCATCTGATAAATTTCAACCATCACGGAATCTCAACTATGGCAAAACTATCATTGCATGCCATTTTTGAGGGGGAGAACAAGCGTATGTCCTTTTCCTTTCGACTACGGTAAAAATGTCATTAGCATGCCACTTTTGAGGGGGAGAATAGGCGTGTGTTCTTTCTATTCTTTCGTGGGAGGAGAAATGTGTATGCTGGGGTTATAAGTCACGAAGGGATCGAGCTTCATTATTCGTGTCGGGGAGATTGGTGTCTTCCACTCTGACATATTCCGTGGTTTGGTACTTTGTTCGAGTTCTATAGTTACTTCTGGGATTCGAACTTGGTGTTATCATTTAGTACTCTAGTTGATTGACTGATTCAGACAAAGAAGAAGATGGTTAATATCAAGACCCTCAAACGTGATCATGACGTTAAAGTGTTGAATCTATAAAAGGGAATGGTCAGTTTGAGGAGGAGCCGATTCAGAAACTTCACAAGTTTTGAAGAGGCTCTTTACATACGATGGCCTAATTGAGGGGGAGCAAACTCAATTAGTCATCATCTCATGACTCCTGAATACTTCTGTCAGGTGTCGTGAGGTTTATCGACATCTTCTCACGGGCTAATATTATTATTGATAAAGGGCTTCCAGTTATAGATAAAGGGCTTCCAGTTAATGCTTCATGTACACATCATTATGATGATTCCGATTAATCGCAACCATCAGGGGAGAGGAATGTGTACACCAAGGACGCACAACAAGTTCACGTGATCGGGCTTAATCACTTATTCCGGGATTGATAACCGCAGAGATGATCAGTGGTTCAACTTGTTACTTTGGTTGTATCACTTCATGTGCACATCACGGGCTGATTAATCGCAACCATCAGGGGAGAGAGAAATGTGTACATCAGGGACGCACAATAGGTTCACATGATCGAGCTTAATCAGTTATTCCGGAGTTGATATCCGCAGAGATGATCAGTGCCTCAACATGTTACTTTGGTGTTATCGTTTCTTCTTGTATTTGGTACATGTGGGCTGATTTGGTATATGTAATATAACTGGATTGCATGTAGTGAGATAGAGATGTTGATATCCTATTCCCCAAATGGACAACATTGAAGAAGGTCGAGTCTACAGTTTGTTCTACATTCTCTGCTACGTGTTAGAAGACTAAAGACGATATGCAACTAATTATCGAAAGACTTCTTCATATTCAAGGCATTCATCAAGAAAGGTTGTCTGTTTAGGGGAGAGCACTAATTAGGGGAGAGTGTAATGTATGTGTTAAAATCCCTAATTAGATGTGCTCACATTGATCTTCAGCATGTTGATTCTCACAGGATATATTTGAGCTTATTGTGTTCTTCTCACACGATTTCAAGTATATGGGCGTAAGATGTGTCGCTGATTCTGAGGTATCAAAACCAGCAAGGGGGAAGGAGACATACATCGGAACGCACAACGAGTACACGTGATGAGCTTTATACTTCGTCTCTATTGAAGTCATTCCGGGAAGACAAATGTCATGACCGCAGAGGAAATCAGTGTTTTACTCTTTTGGTGTATTATTCCAACTACGTGGGGGAAGAGATGTAAGAAACAGTTTCTGATGACAAAAGACGTACACAATTGATTGTATGTGTACTTCGGATTTCTGAGCATCACAATTGATTGTATGTGTACTTCTAGATACTTTTTGGTATGCATTACTTCTGCCTTCAGTAGGAAGAAAGTTGAGAAGAACTATTCAAGCGTGAGATGATACATTGCTGATCTATCAAAGCTTCACAGTGAGAAGGCTCAAGTTCAGACGACTATTCAGGAGCCTCGAAAGCTTTGGTGGAGAAGGTTTAAGAGATGTTGACTACTGACTTTTACAACATGCAGACATATATCCTCTTCTCGGTATTCTGGTCACAATCCTCTTAAACTGCATAATATCCTTTGTACATATTTTAAAAACCAAAAAGAAAATAGAAAATTATAAAACCAACAAAATCCATAAAAAATCAAAAAATCATAAAATCCAAAAATATTCTTCTCGCGATATGTCTCTCGTATAATCAATATTATGTACGTTTCTAGAAATGTCATTCAATAATGACACGGAAACATACATATGCTTGAGCGAGAGTTTTTCTATTTTTTTCCAAATAATGTTATTCTAAAACATGTCGCTTCTCAAAATCTTCTTTAAATATGGCTTGCAGTCATTTCAGGTTGTAACCCGGACTTAAAATTTCGGTTTGCTATTACTTCAGATAGCAACCCATTCTTCAAAATGGGGAAAGCATGTCACCAAAAAGACGGCTGTTCCTCTCACTGGGTGATGTTCATCCAGGCACGGATTACTTTATATCCGTGTTTCTTTGATTTAATGTACGTTTCAGTGCATTATTTCTTGTTTAAGAAGAGAAGTCTTCTTTTACCAAAACAAATATTTTTCCATCTATGATTCTTCAGAAAAATATTTTGTATCTAAAATGGTGGTTTAAAACAATATTTGAAAATCAATTGGACTTAATTCTCATAAAATTTGCCACTCAATTTATGACAAAAAAAGCTTAATTTTTCACAAAATTTTAAATGTACAAATGGTCATAGATTGAGGGGGAGAGTGATTTCAAATTTTATTTTTAGATCATCAAATGTTTTTCTTTGTACATCTCAAGTAGTGAATAAATATGTGATGGTTATTTGTTAATACATGAATTTTTTTTCATGAGTTTCTCGTTGAACTCCAAATCATTTATAAACTCATCAGTTCTGACACATAACCGTCCCCTTCATTGATTGAGGGGGAGCTCAAAAATGTTCCTTTTATCAGACTAAATTTAACCTGACCACATTTTCTCCCAAAAAGCTTTCTAACTTATTTAAATCAATTGGGATCACAAATCTCAAAAGGTTTGAAATTTTTGATCGGGGGAGAGAATGTGATTTAAATATGAAATCTGATAAACAAATGTGATCTTTTGGACTCAAGTGTAGGCTCCCTTATATGTGCTAAACTCTTTCGTATATCGATGCATATATTAAGGGGGAGCGAATGATTCATGATGGCTATTGTGGAAGAATACCAAAGACCGATCATTTGATTTAATGCAATGAAGTTATAAGGATGATAAGGTTAGGTATTAGTTCCCATGATCCAGCAAGAACCGGAGGGATCTTCCCAGGGAAAATCCTCTAGTTAGAGTAGAAGTCCTTAGGAATGATAAAAAAAGGAGAAAAGTGAGATAAGGGAAGAGTGCCGACTGAGATGGAGCTAGTACTGGAACAAACCAAACAAGGTTCTAGTAATGAAGTCTCGGTAAGCACTGAAGGGGTTGAAGAATGAAAAAGAAACATAAATGAGAAAGGGTGAAAAGAAATAGCCCTCCATATTTTCAACCTTAGGGCAGAAACCGGGTTCAACTCATATGCTACTGGTGGTTACCAAGGTAACACTAGTATTGAAGACAAGGCTTCATGGACCCAGTGACGCACTGCACTAACCTTCCTAGCCACTCAAGTTCTCTTAAAAGGACTTGTTTCATTCTCACGGGGAACCCTGCATAACGTATCAACCGCTCATTGCGAGCCATGTTGATACTAAAACAGGAGACGCCTCTCCAGTCTCCAGGAGCAGATCAAAACGCACTTTTGAGTCTAGAGCCAAAGAGATCATCCATAAATCTCACTAGGACACACTTTCCATATGCTTATTGTTTCACACAATGTGGAAAGTAAGATAAAATATTTAGAGTCCTACGCGTTATCCTTGCGGTATTGCCAGAACATCCGAGTGATATGAAAATATTCACGATGAAGATGGAAATCCTTCTAGAGTGAACATCAATCAAGCTCTTGGTAGGTGACATGTGAGATCCTTGATGGATCAAACTAGTGACAACTGGAAAGCAACAATGGGGCGATTCGTTTTTGAATCAAACTTGTTCCAGGAAATGAATTGACGGATACTTTTGGAAACCCTTCGATGTGCTCAACTACTTTCTTTCGAGCACATTGACTGCGCATAATTTTCAAACAAAAGTATTTGACATAAAATTGATGTTTCTCATAAAACTCTCGTTGTATTGCAAAAACTCTTTATCTAGCAATACACGATTGTTTTTCAAAATCAATTTCCTCATTAATCGGTGAATCATTAATCCACCGGTTCACTCACTCCGTGTTGTCTACTTTGAGACGCTCCGGTTTGAGAACGGCTAGTACAGCTGCGAAACCCTAACAAGGAAATTCTTTGGAATTCTACCTGATCACAGGCAGTATTTATACTGATTAACGGGGAACCGTGGTTCTTGCAACCCTATTCAACGAAGGTGAACAAAGACACTTTCGTGTGTTTATTGCTAACTGTTGTTTGCAGGAACACCCAACGGTTGCAGCTGATGGTAAATGAGACGTCAATTCATAACCTCATGCTCACACTCCACACTTACAATTAAAGACATCATGAAAAGTGAAAGATCAACAACAATGCTTCCGCAACTCTGATGCTATGTTTCATGATCCAGAAAGGTATGAGCATGACGGTCCGATGGTCACTACATCACATGGAGGCGATTCCACAAAGGATGATCTGGAGATCTTTCGGTGGCTGATGATCTCAAAGAAAGCTCAAAGATCACACAAGTCAAAGGAACTTATGCTCAAAGATCACTACTTGCCATACAAAGACAACACTTGAAGAATCAACAGATACAAGCTAGAGCTAAAGATCACAGTATAGAATGCTAAGATTCAATTTATTTTTTCTGGGGTGACCTCCCTTAGGGGGAGATTGTTAGGATTAAGAAAAAGGTTCGGTCACCCTATGTATTTGCATACTTAGCATAGCTCTTAGTTTTGTATTTATTAGATTAGATATTATAGTAATAGTTTAGATATTAGTCACACCGTGGAGGACGGACGGGTCTTTACCCACTGTATACCTGATCCATAGCCCACAGGAGGGCGTATATTGCAATTGTATATATACCCCTTCCCACACAAGGGAAGGGTTGGTTGTTTTTCTAATAACACACACTACTTGTGTTTCTCTCACTAGAAAGCTTCCCACTCTCTCTACTCTCTCTCTAAAACTCTTACCATGGCTACCTTGTTATTCCATAACCCAAGACCTCCCGAATCACTACAATAATTAACATGTTTCAATCCTACACTATAACTTCTCCACAAATTAGAAAGCATAGGTTGTTCGTTCAACATCAAGAGGCCGTTCGAAAAGATGTGGTACGGGCATTTGGAGTTCTACAAGCTTGTTTTGCATTCCTTTGACATCCATGTCTTATTTGGGACTACGAACAAATGGGACAAATTATGAATGCTTGCATTATTATGCACAACATTATAGTTGAACATGAACGAGAAACTTACCAAAATTTTGATCCATCCGAATTTTTGAATGACGCGCATACAAATGGTAATGATGTTGTTGAGTAAGTACTCTACTGAACGAATTGCGGATTTGAGAAGTTATATGAGAAACAGAGAACAACTGCATAATAGAGAAGCTCATTCATTTCTAAAAAATGACTTGATTGAGCATATATGGCAAAAATTTGGCGATGATAATTAATTATGTCATTTGTATCTTTAAAATTTTTAATTTTTAATTTCTTCATGTTTTGTAATTTCATTTTTCTAATGAAAAACACATTTTATTTCAATTAAAACCTAAAAATATAAGGTGAAAAAATTATTATTATTATTTTATTATTCAAACCGTTATTATTTCAAATATATACTTAAAAAGTAAATATTTTATTAAATATATAGTTTATAAAAAAATTTAAGTAATTAAATTAATATAAAAAATAATATTATATGTTAAGTTAGGTTATTGATAAATAAAAAATATAAATTGGCTGTATGTATTAATTGTGTAAATGAAGAAAAAAAATATTTTATTAAAAAATTGGATTGTAATAGATTGTTGATAAAGAGCCTAAGGGTTCGTTTGATAAAAATGAATGAAATATCAAATAAATGAAATAAATAAATGATGTAATAAAACGAATGATGCAATGTAATGATTCATTAATGTTATTAATCATGTTTGCTTGGTAAGATAGATGTAATGAAATCGATAAAAAAAAAAGACTAAAATGGCCATTGATTATGGGAAATTTATTTAATGTGTTAGTTAATGGTGAATTTTTTTGTAATTTTTATTCTATTACAAGATGTAATTGAAAAAAAAGGAAGGGACCCTAAGGGGGTTGGCAATACACCACTCACCCCAAATCCCTTCACTCACAAACAACCAATCCCTTTGATGCGTGGGAATCGCACCTTGCTTTACCTCTCGAGGGATCTCGCGAGGCTTACAACCCCCACCAGGCAGTGTACCTGATCGTTGTAGTATAGTATAGTGACAAGTACCGGGGGATTGATCGTTCAGCTTAGGAATAGTGTCGCTAGGATTAGAAAACCTAATTAATAGTTCTAAAGGTGAGAGATGATTATTTTTGTATTTTTATATTTTTATTAAAGCAAGTAAAATCTCGGGTTTTGAAGGAGTGGGCGGAATTAGCTGCTAATCAACTAACCCAAAGCTAAGATGCAATCAAAATAAAATAATAAAAATGAAATTAAACTAATTAAACTAAGGTTGTGAGCAGTGGTTGGAGAAATTGTGTTTACTTAGACTTCATTACTCCCTAGATATCTTTTACATGTTAATTACTTGTTACACTTGTATGAATGACGGGTTGTATTCCTTAATACCATTCGTGGGGTGGCATACATAACTCCCCAACTCTATGAGCTCTTATCTCCTCCTACACCATGACCCAGCACAACTATAGGGATTGTAAACAGTGGCTCATGCATTAAATACAACCAATAAAGACCTAGTACGCCTCGGTTCATGTTTCTTAAGACGTTCAAGCATGTTACCATTTGGAGATCTGCCAGTTTTCTTAAGCCTAACATATAAATCATTCATTCAAAACAAGAATAGACAAGTAATCAACGCATAATCAACATCTAGGTTTCATTAGATCTAAGCAAACACAAGAGAGATCTAGCCTAGCATAGTAGAATTGAGACAAGAACAAGAGATAAACAACCAACACATAGACATATTGATTGAATTGAAAGTACACTTATCTCAATTACAATGCAAGGTCTCAAGGGTTTGGAACCCTTGAAAAACCTGTGAAAGAGGCACCAAAATCGTCTTTAGGGTTTCACCAAAACTTCTCCTTTTTTAATGAAAAAAACTAGAAAACTATATATAGGAAAATCGTTCTGACGGCGTCAAGAGTTAAATCTGACGCCGTCACCTCGCCGCCATAAACTTCCTCGGACGCCCTAGATCCACTTGTGACGGCCTATGTGACGCCGTCACCACCTTCGGTATTTAATTCTTCATGTCTAACGCCGTCAAGCTTTTGGTCTTGACGCCGTCACCTTGTATCTTCAGCTTGGATTTTTGGTACTTTGTCGTTTTCTTCACTTTATGCTCCAAAAACGTCCAAAATAGCCTCTTTTCCAGAATTCACTCTCCAAACACCTAAAATCACAAAAGGAACGATTTAGGGCAATATTTGATCAAATAAAGTCGGATTCGGGCTTAAATGACCCCCTAAAAACGGATCATTTTTCGCCTCATCATATACCCTTACACTTGAGATTTGCTTGTCCTCAAGCAAATGAGCTTTTATTCTACTCAAAAGACAAGTTAGGGGTCATTTAACACTAATATAAAAGTAATTACAACAAATAATCGTTCCACTAAAGACCAATAGACAAGCACGGAGGTCATACACAAGCACCTCACAAATAGTGTTTAGATACTCACATCTCTCGGGTGTAATAAAGTAATATAACATTATGGAAATGGAAGATATCTCTCACTACCTGTCATAGCAAAATAGATTACCATAGGCTTGGGAAAGGATCAAACCTCCACCACATGGCGTAAGCACCTAGGATAAACTATCAAAGAGGTCTTTTAAAGGGTTATAACGTTAGGTGTAGGGATATGAATTACACGGTTTTGTTGGATAAAGGGAGTTTTACTGGTGGCGAGTTAACAATCTTAGTTAATTACATGTACAAGATGGCGTTGCTAAGCCAAGACTAGACTCGACTTAAGCTAATAAATGAAAAATAACAAAAACATAAAATGAACATAGAATAAAAACGGGATGGTAGTCCGTATGTTTTTTTTTTTTTTTTTTTTTCTTTTTTTTTTCTTTTCTTGATTTTTTCGATTTTTTTTTTTTTTTTTTTTTTTTTTTTGCATACACTCTTACCCTACCATCCAAAATAATACATCATAGGGGTTGAGAATTCCCCTTACACTTGAATCTTTACATACTTTACATTAAACTATTCTAATGACTCGAATTAAGAAAATCAAAACACTTGGAGCACTTTTAAGATTAACGCACGTATGGGGGTAATAAGTGATGTTCTTCCCCATTACTCCATAAAATAAGTACTTACCCATGAGTCCCAATAGTCCCAAAACAATATGTACAAGGATATGACTCGACTTAGCAACCATGTAATCAATTAGAAAGTTAACTTAGGGTTTAACAAATAACAATAATGCACTAAAAAATGAGCGCATACACGGAAGGCTAAGGCGATTTGGTTGTACATTTAAGTGGGGTGTAACAAATTCTTCCTTTAAGTAAGATGCTTAAAGTTAGAAACGAAAAGATAGGCTCGGAGGGGTGTACTAGGGGTATCGTGTACTAAAAATGAGTACAACGCTAAAGGTGTGGGAAAAATTAGTTGACTTAACTAGCCAAGTAATATGACTTAAATGGTCAAGTAATTATAATACGGGTTTAACACAAGGGTGATCCTAATGCCTCTTATCATGTAGTAAATCCTACCACACGAATGTAGTCTCACTAGCGGTCTCGGGATGCATCACTAACGCAAGTTCTAGAATCTAAATGCTACCGGTACACTCATAAGCACTAATAGTAAATGCTTTTCCTATCAAATCTAAAGGCGAACCTCACATTTTTGGGTGGAAAATTTTTCTGAATATACGGTTATGTGCTAGTCATACAATCTCCTATCCATGAGACGCTTGCTATGGCTAAAGTTTCACTCCTAAATGTTGTAAAAAATTTTAAATTTGGCGCTAAAATTACACTAACAAGTATTTCTCATAGTTTTATTACTCATCTACTATCAAACAAAACAAACTCAAGCGAAAGAGCATATGTAAGGTATCATCTTTTTACCCTCCCCTTACACTTAAGATGAACATTGTCCCCAATGTTCAAGTAAAGAATGTAAAAGTTAAAAAGTAAAGAGAATGAAATCAAATACTCCCCTGATTCGCTCGGTATGGATTTTAGTTGACCAGGTTAAATCTTCTTCCAAGAAAACGAACAATCAAAGCTTCCCTTCCAGAATATAAATCATCTTCTTGTCACAAATAACCTGTAAATCCTGACAAAAGTAGACAAGGCAACCTCGCGTAAAATCGGCGGCATCCTATATAAGTTACTAAATCCTAGAAAACAAAGTAAGATATAATGCTTGTGGAATGAAGTTTGCAGATTTCCTGGAGATTATAAAACTTAATAATTCACAAAAACCATAAGACTCCGTTAGAAAAACAAAATCGGTAAAATTTCCAGATTTTTGACTCCTGACGCCGTCAAGAGCAATTCCCTGACGCCGTCAGAATGAACCTGCAGAAATCCTTATGTTAAGTTTCCGGAAAATTTCTGGAAAAACTTTGTCCTACTTCCTGGAAAATCCTGCAAAACTTCATTATGACTCGATACAAGCATTTGACTCTAACAAATACGAATATACATGTTCATTAAATATTGTGGAGAATCATGATCGGTTTGTTTCTTAAAAACATATTTGGGGTTTCCCCTTACACTTATCTTTTGCAAAAATACCTCTAGGTTGAAGTTAAGACTAGGCTAAACAACATAATAAAGTATTTCACATTTTTAGTAGAGAAACATGATCAACCAACAATAAAAATAAAACATGCATACGGAAGCAAATAACAATCAAACAAATAAAAATCACACAAAACATGGGTTGCCTCCCAAGAAGCGCTTTTCTTTATTTACGAGTCTTGTAGCTAGACTCAAAGTCGTGGGTTACTACGTGATTTCATCGTTGGTTCCACTCTCTAGGTCGTCTTCTAAACTAGTATCGCTTTCATAGTGTAAGTACTTCGGATCTTCGAATTCGAAAACATCCCGTCGATACTTAGAGCCAAGCTTTCCAACATCCTTAAAGAACCCACAAGATAAATCAGAAATATTTCTACACCCTCTCCTAACATCATCATCACACAAGACAAGTTGGGAGCTCATCACATCGAGCCCGTCGCAATCTATTTCCCTAAGGTCTCTTCTTTTGTATGGCGTTTGGTATGAAATCCTCCTAATCCCGTCAGTGAAAGTCATGATTCCGTTCAAGTCATCCACTATCAACTTAGTGATGTCACAAAAGGATGCTCCAAAGACGACTTGCGATAGCCTAGGGTCAACAAAGTCCTCTATGTTGTCCACAATCGTGAACTCCATAGGGAATGCCATATTTCCTACGAACACTTGGATTTCATGATCCTTACCAACCACCTTCTCTCCCTTGTAAATCATCCCCCATCTGCAGATATTGTTATAATGAAACAATGACATGAAATTCTTTGGCAAGAATACATTAATGTATATGTTTTCGAAGTACTTATGACCGATCATGCAAGGGATTTTTAGGTTATTCGGATCACGTCGTTTGATCTTTCTCAACTCTCCATCCTTTGACCCATATAGATTCCCCTCAAGGGAGGGACGATACTCATAAACCTCCTTACCATCCCTACGAAAAATCACCGTCCTGACACCATTGGTGAGTAATATACTACCATCTTTCTCGTCAAGGATTGCTCCCGATTCATTGATGAATGGCATCCCAAGGACAAGGTTGGTTATTGTTTGATTGGCGAGGGGGTCCACGTCATCAACCACGGTGAGGTCAGTTTTGTAAACAAGCTCTCCAATCTTAATTGACGAATTCTCTACTACCCTTTTGCACACAGTGTGTTCTGGGAAAGCCTTGTGATATAGGGAAAGTGGGATTACGTTGACTGGGAAGCTAGGATCTATATGACTATCAATTAAGACCTTTCCCTCAATGGTACAGGAGATTTTGAAAAGTTTAGAGCCGCTCTCCTCGGTTTGATTGCTACCTATACTAATAACATCCTCTATTCCGGCTTCTTCTATAACAGATTTACTCAAGATGGTTGGGCCTTTCTCCTGTTCCTCCGATGTCTCGCTCATTTCATCCGGTTTGTCGGATTTCCGCGCGGTGCATTGCTCGGGTGAGTTGGCAAGTTTCCTTGCAGAAGCGTGGTCAACCTTTGAGATTTCATCCTTCGCTGTCTGGCTGAGTTTGTCAGCTTGTTGTTGGGTTGGATCGGATGCTGCAGCTGATATTGTGGTGATGGTGTTTACGAAGTGGATTGGTCCAGGGGAGTTGATAGGTCCTTTTTCGTTAGGAGATAGATGTTTGAATAGCTTGCTAGGACTTTTTATTTTTACAGGGGAGGCTGGTGGACTCATGACGGTAGCAGACTTAACCTCATCAACGTGAATGGGCTTATTATCAATATGCTCTTTGATAGCCGTCAACAGATTACAAATCTTGTTGTTCACGTCAGCCTGCTGTTGTTTGAATTTTGTCTCGAGTGTAGTGAGCTGCAGTTCTTGAGAAAGAATGAATTTTTTTAAATCATCTTCACAGCTTCGCCTAGGGGTACTTTGCGATGGAAAATGTTCGGACCAAATGAGTGGTGAGGAGTCATTGAATGATACACTTCGTGTTTGATACCCTCTAAAATTAGGTTTATCCTTCCATGCCTCATATGCTTCGGCAGAAGTTCGAGGGCCCTGCCCTACGTGTGATGATGTGAATTTGTTATAAGCACGTTTTGGAAGTTCCATGCAGTTGTAGGTCTCATGAGGGCCATTGCACAGTTTGCATGTATAAGCGATTCTGCTTACTTGGCTTGAAGGCTTATGAGCTCCGTAAGATTTCATAAGAGACTTGACTCGACCTTCAAGTTCCATGATCCTACGGTCGGGAGTGCTTGAATTATTCGAAGGCAAAGATATTGCCTTGACCGTTTTGTTCAAATCACGGGGATCATTCCAACTTTCGTTGTCATAGAGAGCAAGATCTTCTATGAGTTCCCATGATTGTTCCGCACTAAGATCACGTAGCTTACCACCGGCCGATTGGTCAATGGTTCGCCTTGTGGAGATGTCGATATGGTCATAGAAGATTTGGACTTGGAGTCAAAGATCTATGCCATGATGAGGGACTTTTTGGAGTAAGTCCTTGAAACGAGTCCATGCTTCATAAAGAGATTCATTTTGACGTTGTTGAAACATCAAGATGTCATTCCTAAGTTTAGTAGTTCTCCCCGGTGGGAAAAATTGAGCAAGGAAACGAGTGGTGAGATCATCCCATGTGGTGATGGATCCCGCGGGTAAACGCTCAAGCCATTGACTAGCTTGATCCCGTAGAGAGAATTGGAATAGGCGTAAACGGGTAGTCTCTCTAGTTTCAACACCTAGGTCTATGGAATCTACGATTTTGAGGAAGTCCTTAAGGTGTTGGTTTGGATCTTCGGAACGAAGTCCATGGAATGCACATCCGCTTTGCACCAACCGGATGGTGTCGGATCGCAAGGGGGTCACATTGGCTCCGGTGAGCTCAATGGTGTTTCGGTAGCCTTGGTGGCTAGGTCGGGAATACTCTCCTAAGGTTCGGGGCCTAAGGGGTTCTAATGGTGGGTTTTGTTGTGGTGGGATGATGGGTTCAAAGATGTTACCACCTTCCATGATGTCGGATGGTGAAGAGTTACGAACAAAGGCACGAAGAAATAAGATAGACTAAAGAAGACCTAAAAATAAAAATAAAAATCTTACTAGAAAGGAATCTAGCAAGTAGACCTAATAAAAAGAAATTCTAACCTAGACAATAACTATTCCCCGGGCTGCGGCGCCAAAAACTTGATGCGTGGGAATCGCACCTTGCTTTACCTCTCGAGGGATCTCGCGAGGCTTACAACCCCCACCAGGCAGTGTACCTGATCGTTGTAGTATAGTATAGTGACAAGTACCGGGGGATTGATCGTTCAGCTTAGGAATAGTGTCGCTAGGATTAGAAAACCTAATTAATAGTTCTAAAGGTGAGAGATGATTATTTTTGTATTTTTATATTTTTATTAAAGCAAGTAAAATCTCGGGTTTTGAAGGAGTGGGCGGAATTAGCTGCTAATCAACTAACCCAAAGCTAAGATGCAATCAAAATAAAATAATAAAAATGAAATTAAACTAATTAAACTAAGGTTGTGAGCAGTGGTTGGAGAAATTGTGTTTACTTAGACTTCATTACTCCCTAGATATCTTTTACATGTTAATTACTTGTTACACTTGTATGAATGACGGGTTGTATTCCTTAATACCATTCGTGGGGTGGCATACATAACTCCCCAACTCTATGAGCTCTTATCTCCTCCTACACCATGACCCAGCACAACTATAGGGATTGTAAACAGTGGCTCATGCATTAAATACAACCAATAAAGACCTAGTACGCCTCGGTTCATGTTTCTTAAGACGTTCAAGCATGTTACCATTTGGAGATCTGCCAGTTTTCTTAAGCCTAACATATAAATCATTCATTCAAAACAACAATAGACAAGTAATCAACGCATAATCAACATCTAGGTTTCATTAGATCTAAGCAAACACAAGAGAGATCTAGCCTAGCATAGTAGAATTGAGACAAGAACAAGAGATAAACAACCAACACATAGACATATTGATTGAATTGAAAGTACACTTATCTCAATTACAATGCAAGGTCTCAAGGGTTTGGAACCCTTGAAAAACCTGTGAAAGAGGCACCAAAATCGTCTTTAGGGTTTCACCAAAACTTCTCCTTTTTTAATGAAAAAAACTAGAAAACTATATATAGGAAAATCGTTCTGACGGCGTCAAGAGTTAAATCTGACGCCGTCACCTCGCCGCCATAAACTTCCTCGGACGCCCTAGATCCACTTGTGACGGCCTATGTGACGCCGTCACCACCTTCGGTATTTAATTCTTCATGTCTAACGCCGTCAAGCTTTTGGTCTTGACGCCGTCACCTTGTATCTTCAGCTTGGATTTTTGGTACTTTGTCGTTTTCTTCACTTTATGCTCCAAAAACGTCCAAAATAGCCTCTTTTCCAGAATTCACTCTCCAAACACCTAAAATCACAAAAGGAACGATTTAGGGCAATATTTGATCAAATAAAGTCGGATTCGGGCTTAAATGACCCCCTAAAAACGGATCATTTTTCGCCTCATCATATACCCTTACACTTGAGATTTGCTTGTCCTCAAGCAAATGAGCTTTTATTCTACTCAAAAGACAAGTTAGGGGTCATTTAACACTAATATAAAAGTAATTACAACAAATAATCGTTCCACTAAAGACCAATAGACAAGCACGGAGGTCATACACAAGCACCTCACAAATAGTGTTTAGATACTCACATCTCTCGGGTGTAATAAAGTAATATAACATTATGGAAATGGAAGATATCTCTCACTACCTGTCATAGCAAAATAGATTACCATAGGCTTGGGAAAGGATCAAACCTCCACCACATGGCGTAAGCACCTAGGATAAACTATCAAAGAGGTCTTTTAAAGGGTTATAACGTTAGGTGTAGGGATATGAATTACACGGTTTTGTTGGATAAAGGGAGTTTTACTGGTGGCGAGTTAACAATCTTAGTTAATTACATGTACAAGATGGCGTTGCTAAGCCAAGACTAGACTCGACTTAAGCTAATAAATGAAAAATAACAAAAACATAAAATGAACATAGAATAAAAACGGGATGGTAGTCCGTATGTTTTTTTTTTTTTTTTTTTTTTTTTTTTTTTTTTTTTTGCATACACTCTTACCCTACCATCCAAAATAATACATCATAGGGGTTGAGAATTCCCCTTACACTTGAATCTTTACATACTTTACATTAAACTATTCTAATGACTCGAATTAAGAAAATCAAAACACTTGGAGCACTTTTAAGATTAACGCACGTATGGGGGTAATAAGTGATGTTCTTCCCCATTACTCCATAAAATAAGTACTTACCCATGAGTCAAGCTTTTGGTCTTGACGCCGTCACCTTGTATCTTCAGCTTGGATTTTTGGTACTTTGTCGTTTTCTTCACTTTATGCTCCAAAAACGTCCAAAATAGCCTCTTTTCCAGAATTCACTCTCCAAACACCTAAAATCACAAAAGGAACGATTTAGGGCAATATTTGATCAAATAAAGTCGGATTCGGGCTTAAATGACCCCCTAAAAACGGATCATTTTTCGCCTCATCACCCCTTATGCCACATCACCCTCCCACTTTTCCCTTCACTCACTCACTTTTTGTAGGCATCACACCCCTCACCCTTCACTCACTTCTTTTTATTTTCTTTTTTCTTTTTTCTTCTTCTCTGTTTCTATTTCTTCTTCTCTCTCAAACTCATACATCACCATCATCTCCAACATGTGTCTGTTTCATGCAAGTATATATACAAAAAAAAAAAAAAAAAAAAAAAAAAAAAAAAAAAGAGTAACCGTTGGTCCCTTTAATGCACCTTCAACGTTCCAATTTTTGACTTTGCAACGGCTACTTTCACTCGGGAAGGTTTACCGCAAATGAAGCCCACCATGCGGTAAGGAGGCACCGGCGGCGGTGTTCCCGTGCGGTGGGGCTACCGTGCCGTGCCTCCCCGCATGCGTTGCCAACCCCCTAAGGAATGAAAATGGTGTAATGAGTCATTCCTTGCAATGAATCATTACATTGTAAATGTGTAAAGAAACAAATTTTTTTCATTCTAACAGTAATAATCTTTTTCATTCTCACTTTGATTACACTATAGCAAACGCTACGTAAAAGAAAAACCAAATAAGAAAACATTTCAAAGTTTCAAACTTCATAAACCCAATGTCAAAACCATTAAAAAATCCCATCGACAATTAGTCAAAAGTCAATAACCTTTCAATATTTCAAACTTCCATATTTTCTTTATAAATTAAATAAAAACCTTCTCGAAGATTGAAAAGACAAGAACAAACTTGAAGAAAAAGAAAACAATTTATTAGGGCATAATAAAACACAAGAGCATATACTATATAAACCATTCCCATCAACAGATCAACTCATTTATAAAAACACAAACCATTATTTATTTTTTTACAGCCGCCCCCAAAATCCATTCACAAAAAAAAAAAAAAAAAAAAAAAGATGGATCAAATGACAACTGATCAAAGCTTGCAACTAATCGGAACAAAGCGTCCGAAAACAAAGATCGTATGCACATTAGGACCAGCTTCGCGCTCTGTTCCGATGGTTGAGAAGCTTTTGAAAGCTGGTATGAATGTTGCTAGGTTTAATTTCTCTCATGGCTCTTTTGAGTATCATCAGGAGACTCTTGATAATCTCAGGGCTGCCATGGATAATACTGGGATTATGTGTGCTGTTATGCTCGATACCAAGGTACTTTTTTTTTTTTTTTTTTTGAATTTTGACCTAATTTATGTGACGTCATGTTTTTTGATTGATTTTAGTGTTAGTTTAAATTTTATTTGATTGTTGCGTTTCATTTAAGCTAACTGTACGGATCGTTGAATTATGAGATAGTTTATGTGTTTTGATGTATTTTGTGTTTTTAATTATTTGTTGCGTGTGATGTTATAGATCGTTGAATTTTTGACTTAGTTTTAATGACGTCATGTTTTTTTGTTTCTTATGTCAATAGTTAGTCTTATGAAATTAAGATTTGTTGCGTTTGATTCATGGCGAAAGTATAGATTGGGTTAATGTTTTGCAAGTTTACAAGACATGTTTTTTGGGTTTTTTATGACTAATTAAATTCAGTTTTTTGTTGCGCGCTATTTGCGTCAACTTTACATGATGTTATTTAGGTATTTTAGTGGTTTATATTGATGTTGACCAGTTAATGACCTTGTTAATTTGTGACTGTTTTGTTTAATTTGCGTAGATTTTAGTGTGCGTGATTCACAGGAAATATATTGTACGGATCTAGAATTTGAGCTAGTGCGTGTCATTCCGTGTTGTCAGTTTTCAATGTTATATATTTGTTGCGTGTGTTTAACGCTATTTGTATTTGATAAATTTTACAGTTGAAAAGGTTTATATGCATTTGACCCAAAACCGAATCTACTGAATTGTAGGTTTTTGAGTGGTTTATATGGATTTTGACTACTCAATTACCTGGTTTGACCTTCCAAACCTTTTTTACCCAATAAAATACAGTAATATGTTTTCACTGCAAAAAGTGAGTTTGTGTCCGAAGAAACTGATATGGTGAAATTGACACTTGGTATAGAACAAGGGCACATAACATAAAGGATGCTGTTTCTTTTTGGTGGGGTTGAATGTTGATTGGCTTTTTTGATTGTTCTCTTTATGTATAGTTGAAGAATAAGTGACAAGTGCTGATTTCTCAGTGGAGAAAATAAATGAGTCATTTGTTTGTTTCTGATATCTGAAGTATTTTAATTCTCAGATGCTGTATGGTTTATTACCTGTACTTATTAAATAAAAAAGAATTTGTATGTTTTTTTTATAGTTTTAGAATGAATTCTAAACAAACAAAACTTGTATAACTTGAATTTGTCTTTACGTTATTTCATGTTTACGTATGTGAACTTTTAGATCCCCATAGCCCTAATTTGACATGATACTGATTAAATTTATTTTGATTCAGAAGTGTGTCTCTATTGATGAACATTTTAAGTATTTGATCAATAGAAAAGCATTTGTAAAGTTATGTATTAGATCACAAGCTTTTTATGAAGAGCATATGTGTTATGTGGCATTGTGAAATTTGGACGAAAAGCTAGTAGGGGCGTATCTCTCTCTCGTTGGGGGTAATTAATTGTGGGGCTCACTAGAAACTTGAACGCCTAATGACTTTGTTGATTGTGTACTTTATTTGGAGATTCTTAACTCAGCTATTAATTGCAACGTATATTTAATTCTTGTTATTTGTGTCAAGATAAGGTATGTATTTGTGGTCATCAAATGAACTGAAACGGAATTCTTGTTAAGATATATCATTTTCAGCGTACTTTTTCACAACAGATTAATTCATTTTGTGATTGTTATAATTTGTCTATTTTGTTTGTTATAATTCAGGGTCCAGAGATTCGAACAGGGTTTCTGAAAGATGGCAAACCGGTCCAACTGAAACAAGGTCAAGAGATCACCATTTCAACTGACTACTCCCTCGAAGGCGACAGTGAGACAATCTGCATGAGCTACAAGAAGCTAGCCCAAGATGTTAAACCACAAAGTGTTATCCTCTGTGCAGATGGTACCATTTCATTCACTGTATTGTCTTGTGACACTGAAAATGGCTTAGTTCGTTGTCGTTGTGAGAATACTGCTGTTCTTGGTGAACGTAAGAATGTTAATCTGCCGGGGGTGATTGTGGATCTTCCTACATTGACCGAGAAAGACAAAGAAGATATCATGAAGTGGGGTGTTCCTAATAAGATTGATATGATTGCTCTATCCTTTGTCCGAAAAGGTTCTGATCTGGTTGAGGTCCGCAAGCTGCTTGGAGAACATGCCAAAAACATCCTCCTCATGTCTAAGGTTTGCATCTATTCTTCTTCTATTACTGGAAAATGGCCGGGTTTGGTAACAGGTCAAAATTTTTTTTTTTGGGAAAAAGGGACCATTCCGGGAAAATATGTGGGTGCTGTGTATATGGTTGGAAACACAGGCATGACATTTGGTCTAAACTTTTTAAAGTTACAGAAATTATAGCTGAAATCTTTGCATTAAATTATTCGGGCCGTTTTATTTGACAAGATCTTAGATGTTTTCTAAGATGTTTTATACATCATAAATACACTTTGTTTGATTTCGACCTGTTACCTTTGTAGTTAATCTTCTTATTTTATTGTATGCCTTCCCAATAATCTGTTGGACATACAGTATAGGCTGAGACGCTGAGTTATGAAACTGCCGCCTTTACTCTAATGAATAACGAGACTCGGTTTTAACTTGTAATCTTTGATAGGTTGAGAATCAGGAAGGGGTTGCCAACTTTGATGAAATCCTAGCTAACTCTGACGCCTTTATGGTTGCGCGTGGTGACCTTGGTATGGAAATCCCAATTGAGAAAATATTCCTAGCTCAAAAAGTAATGATCTACAAGTGCAACCTACAAGGAAAGCCAGTTGTAACCGCCACTCAGATGTTGGAGTCAATGATCAAATCCCCAAGACCAACTCGTGCAGAAGCCACTGATGTTGCTAACGCTGTTCTTGATGGCACAGACTGTGTCATGCTTAGTGGAGAAACCGCAGCTGGGGCCTATCCAGAACTTGCTGTTCGTACAATGGCCAAGATTTGCATGGAAGCTGAAAACACCATAGATTATAAGGATGTTTTCAAGAGGATCACTGCCAATGCACCTGTCCCCATGAGCCCACTTGAGAGTTTAGCCTCTTCTGCTGTTAGAACCGCCATATCATCAAAAGCGAGTCTGATTTTGGTTCTAACCAGAGGTGGTAGCACTGCTAAACTAGTCGCTAAGTACCGTCCTGGGATGCCTATACTGTCTGTGGTTGTTCCTGAAATCAAGACAGATTCTTTTGATTGGTCATGCAGCGATGAATCACCAGCTAGGCATAGTCTAATTTTTAGGGGTTTGGTTCCAGTTTTAATTGCAGGGTCTGCTAGAGCTTCCCATGATGAGTCTACTGAAGAAGCTATTGAATTTGCTTTGCAACATGCTAAAGAAAAAGGACTATGCAAGACTGGTGATGCTATTGTTGCTCTACATCGTGTTGGAACCGCATCCATCATCAAGATTGTTACGGTAAAGTAATACATACATAATTGATACAGACTGATCTTCTAGACTGCGTCCATTTTTGCCCGTTTGTTGGCACCAATTATTATCATCAGTAAACTATAGTCGATCTTCGTATCGATAAACTGAGTTTTCTTTATGCTTTTATGAGAAACTATATGCAATGCGTAATGCATTTAAGGCTTTTTTGTTGAAAGTTTGAACAATAGCATTCTCGCCAACGTTTTTGTTGGAATATTGACCAATGATATGACATGTGATTTTTGTTTACATAGATGTGTTGGATTTTTTTTTTTTTTTTTTTAATTTATTATTATTATTTTTTTTCAATCTTATGTTGTTTAGCATGTTGATATGAACTTGTATACTTTAGTTTGTGGTATGACAGTGTTAGAACATCATTTGAAACTTGTTTGCAGCACGTAATTATGTTCTAATATCTAATTGTTTTCACAAATGGTGTGAGGTTGTGCAACACTTACAGCGACCCTACACATGCCAGTTAACCTTATGATTTTGACAACTGTAGGCTTATACCATTTAGAATGAAGTACAGATGTGTCGGGTCACTATAGGTGTTACATAATGATTTTGACAACTGTAGTGAACCTGAAGTTCGCAAGCTTCCTCCTCCTCTTTTTTATTTTATTTTATTTTATTTTATTTTATTTTATTTTATTTTATTTATTTATTTTATTTACTTATTTATTTATTTTATTTATTTACTAGAATTAGTGATAAACTGAAAACTCTTCTCTTCCTTCAGTTCAAGTAATAAAGTGTCATTAGCTCAAACATGCAAAGGCTATAGGTGTTTAGTCTACATATCCTTATGTTTCTTATATCAAAATTATTCCAATTTTGTTGGATTGTTTTGGAAAAACCTTTTAAGGTTCTTTAATGAGGACATTCTTTGGGTTTCCTGTCTCTTCCTAAAGGATAAATCAACCTCTTGTGCTTGGTCTGTGGTGGATTTAGTATATCTAAGAGGAAAAACTTTTACTTGTTTATCAAATTCTTCATTATGTAATGTATGTTGTGACGTTAACCAATTAAGCACTAGTGATCTTGAAATAAGCTGTGTTAACACCATACTAGCAGTAATGAATCATGAAATAAGCTACTTATACGTATTTTTGCAAATTGCTGGTGTTTTGTTGATCTTTTCTTTTCCTGGGTAGAAGAGCATGACAACATACAGTCTTCTATCAATCACATATATTATTTGTCCATTAACTACGATTACAGTGCCGTTCTCATTTGATTTGTATAGACCCGACTACTAGATATATTAGAACATTTTATATATGATAAATTAAACTTAGTTTGACTTCAAAACTTGTCAACCGATTAGAGCCATACAGTCCTGAACAATATGGTGATCAAGTCTTCTCAAAGACTCTTCTGTTGCCCCATTTTCAGCAAAAGTTTTACGAAATCACACGAGCAAAATTTTAGGGTGCGTTTGGTTTGTTGTGGGTTTAGGATTCGGATTCAGATTTAGATTTTGATTCGGATTTGGTTTTGGATTAAAATTAATGATGGAAAGAGAAAAATTAAATGTTATAAAAATGTATTTATGTAAAAGATTTTATAAAAAATATAATTTTATAATAATTATGCAAAGAGAGATGAGTATAAAATGTAGGACCCACTAAACATAAAGGAAATCCTACCATATTATAAGGGAATGAGTTTTGATAGATTAATACAATTTTTTGTAGCCAAACTATAAACCAAACATGTTATTTATATGTGGAGCCCACATTGATTCAATTCTTTCATTCTATAACCCCATACCAAACGAGCCCTTATTTTGTACGTTTTGTACCTTGTTAGATAAGATGTACCGATGATTTAAGCTCAACAGTTTTTTTTTTTTTTTTTTTTTTTTTTTACCAAGTCAGGCCTCAAACTTGATGCTTCAACCACAACCGGTGACGGAACTAGGTTTTAAAGAGACCGGATGCACAAAAAATCTCAACTGTCGTATAAGAGTACATTTTTTTAAACCGGATGCAATTAGAAAAAATCGGAACTTTTTATGAAATTTAACACTATCAAACATAATTTCATCCGGTCCCGTAACACCTAGTTGCGTCACTGATCACAACGAATATATATATATAGTACTACCTCCGTCCCAAAATATAAGTCCATTATGACTTTTTCAAAGTCTTTTAGTTTCAACTTTGACTTTAATTATTTTCTTTCGTGTTATATAATATTTGATACAAAATATATAAATAAATTTGTTTTTTAAATGCATTTTCATTGGTATATTTTTCATCAAATATTATATAACACAATAAAAAGAAAATTAAGGTCAAAGTATTAAAAAGAAGACTTTGAAAAATAAAAAATTGACTTATATTTTGGCACGGAGGGAGTAGTAACTTTTATATGTTGCAAGATAGATACAATCAACCATAATATCACATGTACACAAGATCAAAAATATAAGTGTTGTGATGAATATCAATGGCTGCACAATAAAAGTAGGATTAGAGACGAAGAAGATACAGAGAGAAGCTCGATATGGCACCCGTTTTAAAGAAGTCGATTCAAAACCACTTAAGTCGACTTCAACATCTCCAGCTTAATATAGTTTGTTAGTGACCATCTTCTCGATGATCACCTTCGTGGGCATGGGGTGATGATCCCATGTCCGCTGAAGTTGATATTGTCATTGAACTCGAATTTAAATCATTAGACCTCGGTGTCATTGATAACCAACTAAGAGGCCAAGGAAGAGTGAGTGAAGCTCGCCTCTCTTCACCATTCCTTTCGTTTGCTGATTCTCCAGAACCACCCCTTGTCTCGTCTTGATCTCGGTTGTTCTTTGATTCATCAATCGGCATCTGGTACCTACAAACAGGACAAGAGCTATGAAGTTCAAGCCATGGCACGATACAGTCACCGTGAAACCTATGTTTACATGGCATTTGCCGCGCTTCGGTCCCAATATCAAACTCTTCCAAACAAACAGAACACTGGATAGAATCTTCTTCAATTGTGACAGTTGGCATTGCCTCAACTGCATCCTTTTTGGCTGGTGGTGTTCCATATCGATTGGGGTCGTTCTCGGCTAATCGCTGTAGGAGTTGTTCTAAACCAGGTCCTACAAAATAATCCCCAAAAGAGGCAAACGGTTGATTTTGAGACAAGCTGGTTGTATTAAAAGGATTGCCGCCACGGGCACCCCCGTGAACAATGATAGTTTGATTAAAAGGATTAATCAGAATAACATGCTCACGGTTGTTTTCTCCTCCACCCTCCACAGGATTCTCGGGCTCGGATGTTACTGTAGCCCGAGGAATCCCCTGAATAACGTTATGGAGGATAGCCGCCGCAGTGCCACGCCTTATCCTTAATGGATCAAGCTCAGGGTCACTAAGCTCTGACTCTCCGTGTTCAGAATCCCGTCGGTCTTCTTGATTGTTTTCTTGTTCAAGCGTGCTCTGTCTTGACTGACGAAGGCGAGGGACGTTCAACATACTCAGTAACAAAGGAGCCAATAATGATATACTACGTTCGGAGTCAGAACCATTGTCAGTTTGGTGATGACCATTCCTTGCGGTGTCCACTTCCTCTACAAATCCACCTTGACATAAGGAGCATTTGACCGATTCGACTTCCATGATTGGATCAACAACTCTTGAACATCCATGGCACCAATATCTTGTTGACTCTCTCTCTTCCTCCATCTCTCTCTTTAACTATCTTTTGATAAAGATTTCTGCAATTATAATCAAATAAAAAAAATTTACCCTTTAGAAAGAACATTATTTTACCGAGGATAACCCTTAAAAAAAAAAAAAAAAAAAAAAAAAAAAAAAAAAAACCTTGAACATATATATACCTAAAATACATGACAAAACAACAATGCCCAAAACAAAAATTTCATAAGTAACCTAACTTAATTCATAACTATTGCTACTTTTAAATCTTTATACCTAAAGATGACATTTAAAGATTAATGGTAAGCTACTTTCAAATCTTTATAGCTAAACATGATATTAAAGATCAATACAATGCCCACAATATAAGTTTCATAATTGACCAACAAGACTTGATAAAACTGATACTTTATGAATCTTTTAGCTAAAGATAATACTCAAGAACAAAATCAACAAGATAAAATTTACAATTAATTCAAAATACCTCAAAAGTTTGCTACTTTATGAATCTTTAGAACTAAACATGATATAAAGATATAAATCTATACAAATGTGATGATCATTAACATAAACAATAGGGTCTTGCTAACAAATACATATTTTCTCATACATTAAGCAAAAAAAACAAGGTAAAAATACATAATCTAACCTTGTTTTGAAAGATGATGAGGTAACAAAGAATCCCACAAAATACCAAGATCAGAAAGCAATTTTGTATAATGCAAAGTTGAGATTTTTCGTATAACGCAAAAAAAAGATGTGCATATGGAGATAAAAATACTTGCTATAGAAGAATCTGGAACAATACAGAGGGTGGTACGTAGTCATTGAGATAGAGATATTTGAATATGGAGGATGCATTGTTTGACTTTGACGTTTATCTGAATTAAATATTATGTTTCTGGAAAAGCCCATTTTAAATGTGGTAAATTCTTTAATTACCATATTTTCTTGTTTAATTTTTATCCTTAATGAAGAAGGTAAAAAGTTAAAAAGGCAAAGAAAAGTTACCAGATTCAGAAAGGAAAAGAGGGAGATGGATTTCTTCTAATTTTGTCTCCAAATCCTGAAAATTTAAACTTTTTGAGGAAGTTTTTAAAGGGTAATAAAGAAATTTGTGTGGTTGTGTTTTATTGGCTTGTTTAATTTTTAATTTCATGATGTGTAAAATTTAAGGGTTTAGGTTCAAGTGAATTAGGATTTTTTTTAGCTCCATTGACAAGTGGCTTATTTATTTTGTGTCATAGATTTAGTGTCATAGATTTAGGGAATAACTTTGTTCTAGAATTAAATGGAATTGTACAAATAAAAACTAACAAGTGAATCTTCATGGAAAGAATATCCTCTCAAGTTGTGTTATACAGTACAATTTGAGTCAAGTTGTGTAATTATGAGCCATTGAATTTGATCAAATGGTTGAAACAAAAAGATTTTTTTTTTCTTTTTCAGCCATTGGATCAAATCCAATGGCTCATAATTACACAATTTGACTCAAGTTGTATAACACAACTTAAAAGGATCTTAGTCCATGAATGATACTCCGTAATTCAATGCGATTTTTTGGCTACAATTTTTGTAACCAATTAGCTATAATTATTCACAAAAAATACAAAATCGATGAATGAGTGACTTGCACAAAAGAATCAGAGACCCACCAAAAAAAAAATAATAATAATAAAAAAATAAATAAATAAATCAGACACCCACATTTATAGCACAAAATTATACTTAATTGATGTAATTTGAATAGGTTTTGTCTAAACCGATCAAATGGATTGACTGATTAGATATGCAATACATACCAACATGACTTGTGGTGAATCAGTTGTAGAAACGATTCCATGTTTTGTTAGAATTTTAGTAATCCGACACACATAATTGTTTGAGGTTGCAAATCATGTCAGTTTTGGCAAAATTTATAGAACTAGACGAGTATTCGTGCATAGAAACAGAATTTTATAGCAACATATCGTTTAGTGATAAAAAAGTTTATGTGTTATAAACGAAAAATAATAAAAGTTTGAAGATTTGGGGATTAAACATAATATTTTGAAACGCAGTTCGACTCGGGTGGTTCAACCGGTTGAACCGTTTCGGTCGAAAAACGGGTCGATTTAAACCGAGTCAACCAGACGAGTTGGGTCGAAAATGGGTCAAATTAAACTGGGTCAACTCGTTGGGTTTGAAGCGTCCCGGGTCAACCCGGTTTTCAATGTGTATTAATACTTTCCTTTTAAAATATAAGTTTTCAACATTTCCTTTCCTAGTTTTAACTTTTCACTTTTTACTTTTTGGTTTTTCCTTTATATATAGTATAGCAGGGCACCAGCGCGTTTCTGCGGCGGGTACCCTGTGATGATTAACCGGAGAAATAGATCTCGATGAGACCTGATTCACCAGTTTGTATCGGTTTCAACGGGTCCTCTATGGTTCGTTTTCGGATGACTTTTATTGGTTAGCCGAACCGGTAGCGATATCGGTTCCCGATTGAACCCTTTGGTTCGGTCCAGTTTTCAAAACTATATGTACCATCAATTTGTTATCTTATATGAAGCTTTGAGTGTTTTATTAATTTGTATAATATGTATAATAACATGTACTTTTCATTTTTAGGGTGTATTAAAAATAACATTAATTAGTGTGTTTAATTATTTTATATACTAGATTATGTTGTAGCTTGTTTAAATTGTAAATTATGAAAATTTTATTATACTTTTTAGTAAGGGGTGTTCTAATTGGTTGATTTTAATTTGGTAGATATGCTTTTAATTGGTTGTACAATGTGAATAAATTATTTTACTTTTAAGTAATTGGGTGTTTTAATAAAAATATTAATTACATTATGCATTTATCTCATATTTGACTTTTAACATTTCACTTTTTTAAGTTTGACTATTTTTCTTTTACTAGACGAGTACCCGTGCATAGCAACGAAATTTTATAACGGAAGGTAATTATAGTGATATTTTGGTTACAGAAAACACTTAATCAACTTGTTTTCACATGTATGTTTTTAATCAACTTGTTGAATCCGTGAGGAAATGTTGTGTATAAATGACATATTTAAGATCTTTAAGTGGATTTAATGCAGAGTAAATCTGCATAACCAATTACTTGTCAAAAGTATCTATATTACTGGTTTTTACATTCGTAGAAAACTAGTTTGACCCGATAGTTGAACCGGTGACCCGGTGATTGATGCGTGGAATTGCGCCCTCGCAAAAGGTTTTACCTATCAAGGGATCTTGAGAAGCTTGCAATCTCCACCAGGCAGTGTACCTGTTCGTTGTAGTATAGTATAGTGACAAGTACCGGGGGATTGATCGTTCAACTATATATAGATTTTGTCTCCTGACGGCGTCAAGAGTAAGGTGTGACACCGTCAACTCGCCGCCAAAATAAACTCGTATTGCCTAGATCCACTTCTGACGCCGTCACTCTATATGGGTTCTGGGCCGTCACTCTTTATGGTTACTCTTGATGGCCATGGAAATTTTGTACGTGACGCCATCAGATCCCCTTCGCAAAAAATTCTGGCGCGTCACGTGTATTTGATATATCCACCATTTTGTCAACTCATGACGCCGTCACTAACACCTTGTGACGCCGTCAAGTGCAATTTCCAGCATGCTTTTGAGACTTTGCCGTTTTCTTCACTTTTTCGCTCAAAAAACGTCCAAAATGCTTCCTTTTGTAAATTTCCTCTCAAAAGTACCTAAAATGCCAAAAGGAACGATTTAGGGCAATATTTGATCAAATAAGCTTGACTTTGGCCTTAAATGACCCTCCAAAAGTGGTATAGTTTTCGCTTCATCAAATACCCTTACACTTGAGATTTGCTTGTCCTCAAGCAAATGTGCTTTTATTCTAATCAAAATACAAGTTAGGGGTCATTTAACACTAATATAAAAGTAATTACAACAAATAATCATTCCACTTCAACAAAAAACAAGCACGGAAATTATACACTAGCACCTCACAAATAGTGTTAGATACTCACATCTCTCGAGTGTAATAAAGTATATATCACAATATGGAAATGGAAAACATCTCTCACTACCTGTCATAGCAAATAAATTACCATAGGCTTGGGAAAGGATCAAACCTCCACCACTTGGCGTAAGCACCTATGATAAACTATCAAAGAGGTCTTTTAAAGGGTTATAACGTGAGGTGTAGGGATAGGATAAACACGGTTTTGTTGGATAAAGGCAATATTTACTGGTGGCAAGTTAATCATCTTGGTCAATTACATGTACAATGTGGCGTTGCTAAGCCAAGACTCGACTCGACTTAAGCTCATAAAAAACTAATAAAAACATAAAATAAACATGAAAGGAAACGGGATGGTAGTCCGTATGTTTTTTTCTCTTTTTTTTATTTTTTTTTAATTTTTTTTTTGTGCATACACTCTTACCCTACCATCCAAAATAATGCATCATAGGGAATTTGCATTCCCCTTACACTTGAACTTTTACATACTTTACAATAAACTAATCTAATGACTCGAATCAAGATAATCAAAACACTTGGAGTACTTTTTAAGATTAACGCACATATGGGGGGTTGTTGGTCCCATTTACTAAGTTAATAGTTAACTAAAGAGTTAACCTAACCAAGTTCCATGATTTTTAACTCAGATAAGTAAGATTAACAACAAAGATAAAACATAAGAAAATAGACACAATGTTTTTCAACGTTTTAATTCTTATTAGAAGTTAATCAAAAGAATTATACCCAAGTGTTTGCGGAATAACACTTGGGATTGAAATGACAAGTATGGTGTGGACTCCTCTCTAAACTCAAACTACGTTGAGTGACAACTATAAGGTCACACTGAGCTATCTCAGGGACTGTGTTGTTCTTTGGAGGAGTAAAAGTGGTTTGTGAATGCTTCGCATTAAATGCACAAACTTGTCAACTTTTACTCCTCACTTAGGCTACCTATTTATACACAAGTAATTTACAACTTTACTGATAAAGACAAAAGATGACCTAACTAGTAGAGACAAAAATACTTACGTATTTTGTCTCTGTTACAATAGACTATTTTGGGAATAAGACAATGTGCCTTTCTAGTGCACAGTAATGATTTAGTGTGAGTAGTCAGGGTTCTTCTTCTCTTCACTGAGTCTTGATGTAATTAACTTGGGACACTTGTAACTTAAAAGAAACATCATTGTTCATTAATAAATATTACAAATCCTATGAAAAATTACAAAAACACAAAAGAAAGATAGTTGATACGGATTCAGATGTTCAGTTGGTAACCAAGAGCTTCAAGCTTTGCTTTCTTGGATCTCAGGAGGTGTCTTTCAGGGTGCTCTTCAATCATATCTTTAAGGTCCTGACAGAACCTTACGTTTTCAGCACGTCTAACGGGAGAAGCCAGCATCTGGTACATAAGCATCGCTTTAATCCCTGCCTTGTCAATGTCTGACCATCTTTGGAAAGCAGGGTTTCCATATTCATCAGTGAAGCACATGCCTCTCTCAGGAACTTCAAACACCACATTGTTCATGAAGGTGATTCCTTCAGGAAGAGATCTGTCACAGTCCAGTCCAGGGACTTTGATCTCAGGTTCTGATTCAATTTGCTTCCTCTTTCTTTTGGAGACCTTTGGAGGAGCATCTTGAGTAGATGGAGCAGGAAGTAGAGAGGGAATTCCAAGAGATTTAGGCATTTCCATCAGTCCTTTATACCTGAGCTCCAGTGATTTCAAGAGATTAGGGACCACCACATTTGACTTCTTGGTAATGATTGGTCGAAGTTCATCCAGTTCAGAGATATCAAAGTCAGCAAACTTGAATGGATCATGGGTGTCCATTACTCTTTTGTCTTGCCCCCTGAAGACAGTGAAAATAGCAGGCTTGGTGTTGCGATGGATTTTGACGTCAGTGATGGTTTCAGGCTTCAACCTTTCTTTCATCACCCAAGTGTACCTATCAATCCTAGACTTCCTGATCTGAGCGTCCTTCCTGAGCTTAGCTTCTCTTTGCTTCTTCAGGGCACTCAGTTCTTCCTCCCGAGCCTTTTTGAAAATAGCTCCAGCTTGCTCAGTGGCCAGTTGCTCAGTATCCAACCCAATTTTCTCCGCTTCTTCATGAACAACCTTTATAAGTGCGGACTTGATTATTATTTCCTCCTCAGCCACCTTTTTCAGTGCCTCATCTCTTTCCATATGAACCTGAATTTCTTCATTTGTGAGATGATGGATTACCCCATTGATTTCAAAGGGGACCCTGATTGGTTCATCAGGATCCTGTCTGACGATGGTGGAGGCAGGCTTGAGTACTCTTGATGGTTCAGTGTGTATGTCAAAAACTTCGTCAATGACCCCCCTGAACAAGGCATTGGTAGCCTTCTTGATGAACTTCTTAAAAACCTTCACAGTGAGAGGAGTCTCTTCATCATCTGAGGACTCTGATGTGGAGTGAGGTTCAGCAGCATCATGGTTGGAGGATTGAGGAGACTAAGAGATTGGTTCAGGGACTGTCTCCTCAATTTCCATATCTTCTCCTGCTTCAAAAGTCTCCTCATCACTGTGAAAATCATCATCAGAGAACAAAGCAGCCTGAACATCTGCCATAGATTGAATCTGCAAAAGGAGGTTATCTGGCTCCTCTTCAAAAGAAGATTTGCCTTCGTTATAGCCAGGTCCTGACCTCTCAAATCCAGCAGACTGGGTTTTATCTGCCTGGTCCTGAAGGTCAGTTCCCAAGTTATGCGCACCTTCGGGAGTGGGTTTGGGTTCCATATCAGCGGGTGGTCTCTTTCCCTCTGAATCTTTGTCCCCCGTGACCCCTTCAAACACTGATGGGTGTTTCCCAGTGCCATCATGAGGAGTCGTGATAGTTGTGTCCCTATCAGTGGGTTGTATTAGGCCCCCTGAGTCTTTGGGAAGAGTGGTTGTGCCCTCAGACAAAAGCTTTGAGCTGCGAATGTCCTCATCAGGCACCTGAGTGGTTTTGCCCCCCTTTCCAACAGGCTTGCGCTGGCCTGTCGAAGATTTATGGGCGCTAACTCCCAGATGCTTGGGTTGTGATTTACTCGAGCCTTTAGCAGGATGTGAAGTGGTGTGGGTCCCCTTCTCAGTGGAGTAGTGCTGCCCCACCGAGGATATAGGACCCTTTACTCCGTGAGACTCTGGTTGTGATTTTCCAGAGCCTTTAGCAGGATGTGGAGGATGGCTTGATTCCAACTCCACTGACTTGTTTATGTTAGCAGAGCCTTTGGGAATGGGTGTGCTCGAGGACACTGAGTGTGATGTCTCAGTGCCCTCCGTTGGCCTTTGTTTTGGGGTCATTGACTGGGTAATTATCTTGAGGGTGTCAGCAGTCATGGTCGGTTGTTGCCCCGTTTCGTCAGGCACAGGGACAGAGGTACCAGTGGCGAGTGATTTGGGTCTAACCACCTTCATGGACCCCTGTCCCTTCTTCCCTTTCACCTTCTTGGTGGGAGAGGGAACATGTGAAATTTTGTTGTCACCCTGGATAGCAGTCAGCATATAAGTGGTCAGGGCGACAAGTGTAACCTCAAGAGGGTCACGCGAGTAATTAGCCTTATGTAGGACATCAGGTTCAAAGCCAATGGCTTCAGGCCTAATATACTCGGACCCAAGCAAGTCTTGCAGGGCGCATGAAATAAATCTAGGGTAAGACATAAGTTTCTGCCTAGATTTCCCACCTAACTTTGCAATGAGGTCCCTGAAGATAATTTCTCCAAGGTCTGTTTTTGTACCCTCTAAGAGAAAATACACTATCATTGCTTGAGTAGTGTTTAGTTGCTCTATGGAGGATTTGTTTCCCCAAAGGACCTGAATGACAAAGGTCATCAGAATCCTCCAGGGGGTTGGAAACTAGGTTTTGATGATTGGGGCTTTGGAGAGAAGGGCCCCTGGTGTCACCTCAGGGTGATTTTTGTCATAGGGCCCAAGTTCCAGTAAGAGTTCCTTCACATCTTTTTCAGTGGGCTGGGCAGTGAAGGTCTCAGTATAGTCAAGGCCAGTGGCTTTGACGAAGGTTTTGTAGTCAAGAGTTAGGAACTTAGTTCCATTCTTTACCGGGAACCTTATTTTGGCCTCCTTTGGTGCATCAGGGTTTTCAACCACCGCTGTGCACCAAAATTCCCTCAGGTAGTCATGGTAGATGACATAGGGGGTTTTTGTAAATGTGGTGGTAAGAAAGCAAATTTGAAGGTACTTCACCACATCCTTGTATTCAGGGAACCCTTGAGGGTAGGCGAAGTTTCCCACCACATTATTCTTGGTCAGGTCTACGCTCTCAACCTGGAAATCCACATTGGGAGCGTATTGGATGACTTTAGAAGAAGCCATTTGTTAGAATATGGTCTAGTTTTGAGAAAGGTTTTTGACAAAATTGAAACACACACAGTTTTGAAAGCCAAAATAATCTTGAATAAATTTTGCAAGAGTTTTGTTAAGATTTGAAAGCGTGTGTGTGTTTAATTTAGTGGGGGTATTTATAGGGAAAGAAATAGGGTTGTGCCGTTGCGGATATCAAACGTTTTGGTATTAATTCAAAGTGGTAATTTAAAGTATGTTTGAAATCCGCATTAACCGGCATGATTCCCATTACCCATTTTTTTCTCAACATGATTAGAGAGATGGTTACGTGGCTCTGCAAAAGACACTTTTGCAGAGTGATGTCGTCACACAAGTATTTGTGTGAGAGAGAGAACATTTAATGCTCAGTGGTATTGGTGAGAAATGTGGGGGGCCCATGATGTGGATGCCAGTTGTATAAGCAACATATATTCCTATATTTAATAGGAATCAGTTACCTACCTGGGATATTTACTAACTAAGTACTTAGAGCATTTAGTTAGGGTATTTAATGCCATATGATATCATGAACCCCCTGAATGAGTTTATCATTCAGTGTGTTGATGATCAGTGAAGAAGTCTTTATCACTGAGACATGGGTTTAATCAGGGACCTAAGAGAATTTACATTAGGTTGGAATAACCTTGATCAGTTGCCTGAGTCAATATCCAACATGCCCAACTCAGCTTTCAGTCTGGCGAAAGTGGGCTCATCCAGGGGTTTGGTGAAGATATTAGCTAGCTGATACTCAGTGGGGATGAAATGTAATTCAATTTCTCCATTCATGATGTGGTCCCTGATAAAATGGTATCTGATGTCAATGTGTTTGGTTCTTTGATGAAGCACTGGGTTATTTGAGATGGCTATGGCACTTGTGTTATCAAAAAAGATGGGTACCATCTTGTACTGAATGCCATAGTCACTCAGTAGGCTCTTCACCCAGAGTATATCTGCACAGCATCCTGCAGCAGCCATATATTCAGCTTCAGCTGAGGACATGGCCACTGACTGTTGTTTCTTTGTACTCCAACACATAAGTTTACCACCAAGGAATTGACAGGATCCTGAGGTACTTTTTCTGTCCATATTGCATCCTGCATAGTCAGAGTCAGTGTACCCTTTGAGATCAGGGAGCCTATCATTCCCCTGTATTGGGTTTGGTTCATTGATTTGCCAGTGAGATCAGGGCTCTTCTTCTCTTCACTGAGTGTTGATGTAATTAACTTAGGACACTTGTAACTTAAAAGAAACATCATTGTTCATTAATAAATATTACAAATCCTATGAAAAATTACAAAAACACAAAAGAAAGATAGTTGATGCGGATTCAGATGTTCAGTTGGTAACCAAGAGCTTCAAGCTTTGCTTTCTTGGATCTCAGGAGGTGTCTTTCAGGGTGCTCTTCAATCATAGCTTTAAGGTCCTGACAGAACCTTACATTTTCAGCACATCTAACGGGAGAAGCCAGCATCAGGTACATAAGCATCGCTTTAATCCCTGCCTTGTTAATGTCTGACCATCTTTGGAAAGCATGGCTTCCATATTCATCAGTGAAGCACATGCCTCTCTCAGGAACTTCAGACACCACATTGTTCATGAAGGTGATTCCTTCAGGAAGAGATCTGTCACAGTCTAGTCCAGGGACCTTGATCTCAGGTTCTGATTCAATTTGCTTCCTTTTCTTTTGGAGACCTTTGGAGGAGCATCTTGAGTAGATGGAGCAGGAAGTAGAGAGGGAATTCCAAGAGATTTAGGCATTTCCATCAGTCCTTTATACCTGAGCTCCAGTGATTTCAAGAGATTAGGGACCACCACATTTGACTTCTTGGTAATGATTGGTCGAAGTTCATCCAGTTCAGAGATATCAAAGTCAGCAAACTTGAATGGATCATGAGTGTCTATTACTCCTTTGTCTTGCCCCCTGAAGACAGTGAAAATAGCAGGCTTGGTGTTGCGATGGATTTTGACGTCAGTGATGGTTTCAGGCTTCAACCTTTCTTTCATCACCCAAGTGTACCTATCAATCCTAGACTTCCTGATCTGAGCGTCCTTCCTGAGCTTAGCTTCTCTTTGCTTCTTCAGGGCACTCAGTTCTTCCTCCCGAGCCTTTTTGAAAACAGCTCCAGCTTGCTCAGTGGCCAGTTGCTCAGTATCCAACCCAATTTTCTCCGCTTCTTCATGAAAAACCTTTATAAGTGCGGACTTGCTTATTATTTCCTCCTCAGCCACCTTTTTCAGTGCCTCATCTCTTTCCATATGAACATGAATTTCTTCATTTGTGAGATGATGGATTACCCCATTGATTTCATAGGGGACCCTGATTGGTTCATCAGGATCCTGTCTGACGATGGTGGAGGCAGGCTTGAGTACTCTTGATGGTTCAGAAGTTGTAGCAATGCCTTTGCCTCTATCCTGCTGAGTGACTGATGGGAGGACAATCTCTTCATTAGGTTGAGCGAATGAGATGGGAGTGGCTTCAGTGACATGCTCCCCCTTAGTGTAAGAGGGCGCAACTTCATATGGGACTTCAGTGTGAGGGGCATCAGTGACATTCTCCCCCTCAACTGTTGCCTGAGCTGAAGTGATGGCAAGAGTTGGAGTGACTGATGCAGAGGGGGATGTTTCCTTGAAGGCCTGAAATATCTCAGTCATCATGGACTTGATGTCTGAGGTGTCCCTCTGGATGGTGGATACTTTGGCGTCAAGTGATGCCTGAGCAATTTCCATTGCGGACAAACGAGAATCGAATCTCCAAGCAAGAGACTCTGACTTCTTGGACTGAGTAGTCACTAATTGATCCAAAGCTGCAAGGGAGATTGTGACAGACTCCACTGAGCTACTGAGAGCCTGAAGATTGACGGACTTCATCAGGTTGAGTAACTCAGTGATATATACAGAGTTGAGCTGATAGGTCTCTGAAGCCTGAAGGAGCTTCTTGGTGAGTTCAGGATCATCTTTAACCGATTCTTGAATGGATTGAACCCCTGTGTTCAGATTGTTAAGTGATTCAAGGAATTGGTTGAGGCGAGAGACCATTTGTGTCAGGGAGTAGTTGACAGAGGAATTCTGCTCCCTGACATCTTCATTAAATTCTTCAACAGAACTCTTCAGGTTGAAGTAATGAACTGCTTGCTCAGCGTGCATGTCAAACACTTCGTCAATGACCCCCCTGAACAAGACATTGGTAGCCTTCTTGCTGAACTTCTTAAAACATAAGAAAAGAGACACAATGTTTTTCAACGTTTTAATTCTTATTAGAAGTTAATCAAAAAAATTATACCCAAGTGTTTGCGGAATAACACTTGGGATTGAAATGACAAGTATGGTGTGGACTCCTCTCTAAACTCAAACTACGTTGAGTGACAACTATAAGGTCACACTGAGCTATCTCAGGGACTGTGTTGTTCTTTGGAGGAGTAAAAGTGGTTTGTGAATGCTTCGCATTAAATACACAAACTTGTCAACTTTTACTCCTCACTTATGCTACCTATTTATACACAAGTAATTTACAACTTTACTGATAAAGACAAAAGATGACCTAACTAGTAGAGACAAAAATACTTACGTATTTTGTCTCTGTTACAATAGACTATTTTGGAAATAAGAAAATGTGCCTTTCTAGTGCACAGTAATGACACCATCCTGACATGATGCCTTTCAGGTAAAGTTTAACTTCAGGTAGATGAGGTCACCTGTTGATACGTTCAAACTTTTCCCGCCTTGTCCCGCCCATACTTCAGTCTTCAGTCTTCAGTATGTAATAGTTGTTGAGGAGTCCTGGGGGTTCAGTGAGTTATTGTCATTCTCACTGAACCCATCATCTTCTTCTTGGCTTAGATTCCATACACTAAGTTTCGCCTCACTGAATGGTGAACCTTTCAACATAGACTCGCTCCAAGCATCCTGAAGATGACTCACTAAGGTACTGTTCACTCAGTGACTTGTTTGTATATACGGATAATAGACACTTAGGTTATTTTATGTTCAAATCCAATTTTAAAGGAAGCTTGGGGAATTCAGTGACCCAACAGGGGTAATATATGATGTTCTTCCCCATTACTTCATAACACTAGTACTTTACCCATGAGTCCCAATCGTCCCAAAATAATATGTACAAGATATGACTCGACTTAGTAACCATGTAATCAATTAGACAATTAACTAAGGGTTTAAACAAATAACAATAATGCACTAAAGATGAGTGCATACACGGAAGGCTAAGGCGATTTGGGTGTACATTTGGGGTGGATTGTTAACAAATTCTTCCTTTAAGTAAAATGCTTAAAGTTAGAAATGAAAAAGATAGGCTTGGAGGGGTGTGCTAGGGGTATCGTGTACTAAAAATGAGTACATCGCAAAGGTGTTGAAAAATTAATTGACTTTACTAGTCAAGTTAATTGACTTAAATGGTAAAGTAATTTTGATACGGGTTTAACACAAGGGTGATCCTAATGCCTCTTATCATGTAGTAAATCCTACTACACGAATGTAGTCTCACTAGCGGTCTCGGGATGCATCACTAACGCAAGTTCTAGAATCTACGTACTACCGGTACACTCATAAGCACTAATAATGAATGCTTTTCCTAATAAATCTAAAGGCGAACCTCACATATTTGGGTGGAAATTTTTTTTGAGTGGTACGGTTTTTGTGCCAGTCATACAACTCCTATCCATGAGACGCTCATTAAGGCTAAAGCTTCACTCCTAAATGTTGTAAAAAATTTTAAATTTGGCGCTAAAATTGCCCTAACAAGTATTTCTATTAGTTTTATTACACCCCTACTATTAAACAAACAAACTCAAGCGTAATTGCATTCTCTAAAGTATCATCATTTACCCTCCCCTTACATTTAGGCTGAACATTGTCCCCAATGTTCAATAAAAAGATGTAAAAGTAAATAAGGTAAAAGAATGAAAACAAATACTCCACTGATTCTTTCGGTGTGGATAAATCGTTAACATGGTTAAATCCTCCTCCAAGAAAATGAACGTTGAAAGCTTCCCTTCCGAAATAATAAATCATCTTCTTGTCCAATATAACCTGTTAAACCTGAGAAAACAATCATGGCAACCTCGCGTAAAATCGGCGGCAATATATATATATATATATATATATATATATATATATATATATATATATATATATATATATATATATATATATATATATATATATATATATATATATATATAAGGATGTAATGCTTGTGGAATGAATGTGTGCAGATTTTCTGGAATTTATAAAACTAAAGAATTAACAAAAACTTCAAGACTCCGTTAGAAAAAAAAAAAAAAAAAAAAAAAAAAAACTTGCAAAATTTCCAGAATTTTACACCTGACGCCGTCAGGTGTTAGTCCTGACGTCGTCAGAGTGTTCTGACAGAAATCTCATGTTAAGTTTCCGGAAAATTTCTGGAAAAACTTATGCCTTAATTCCTGGAATTTCCTGCAAAACATCATTATGACTCAATACAAGCATTTGACTCAAACAAATACTAATATACATGTTCATTTAATATTGTTGCGGTTCGTGTTCAATTCCGTTCTTAAAAACAAATTTAGGTTTCCCTTACACTTATCTTTTGCGAAATACCTTTTATGAAGTTAAGACAAACAACAAGGTAAAACATTTTCACAATTTAGTTTGAAACATGAGCCACAAACAATAAAAATAAAGCATGCATACGGAAACAAATAAAATAAAAAAAAACAAATAAAACAAACAAAACAAATAAAACATGGGTTGCCTCCCAAGAAGCGCTTTTCTTTATTTACGAGTCTTGTAGCTAGACTCAAAGTCATGGGCTATTACATGACCTCGTCATCAAATGTTATGTCTTCCTCATTGATCATTTCATTACCATTTTCTTGATAATGTTTAACGCGTTGTATGTTCACAGTAAATTCTCTACTCTCATCGTCCATTAACACAACAACTCCGGTTTTAGAGGAACTTTTCACAGTAAAAGGTCCATACCATCTAGATTTAAGTTTCCCTAGAAACAACCTCAAATGAGAGTTATACAATAGAACTTTGTCTCCTTCTGAGAACTCCTTAGGTCTCTTAATTCGTTGGTCATGCCATCTTTTTACGCTTTCTTTATATGTGACGGAGGATTCATACGCTTCCAGTCTTAATTCATCAAGCTCCTGGAGCTGTAAGAACCTATTCGTACTTGCGACCGTATAGTCTAGATTACATGTCTTAAGTGCCCAATATGCCTTGTGTTCCAGCTCTACTGGAAGGTGACACGCCTTTCCATAAACCATGCGGAACGGGGTCGTCCCAATAGGTGTTTTGTAGGCGGTTCGGAATGCCCATAAAGCCTCATCGAGTTTAAATGACCAATCCTTTCTGTTCTGATTGACCGTCTTTTCGAGTATTCTCTTAATTGCTCTATTGGTGTTTTCAACTTGACCGTTGGTTTGAGGGTGATAAGCGGTGGAGAATCGGTGGGAGACCCTATATCTTTTCATGACTTTCTCCATTTGTGCGTTGCAGAAATGGGTCCCTGTCACTAATGAGAGCTTTAGGGATGCCAAACCTAGCAAACAATTTCTTTAAGAAATGAATAACTACACTAGCATCGTTGGTCCTAAGGGCTTGTGCCTCTACCCATTTTGAAACATAATCAATGGCCACTAAGATGTATTCGTTCCCCCTGAAGATGGGAATGGGCCCATAAAATCTATTCCCCAAACATCAAAAACCTCACAAACTTGTATAAAATTCTGAGGAGCTTCATCCTTTCTTGATATATTCCCAGCTCGTTGACATGCATCGCACGCTTGTATCATCCCCTTTACATCACGAAATATTGCAGTTCAATAGAATCCTGCATCGAAAATTTTTCGTGCAGTGGTGTTCATCCCGTGATGTCCCCCTGAGGGCCCTGAATGACATTCTTTCATTATCTTCATCGCCTCTTTTTCTGAAACACAACGCCTGATTATTTGATCAGGACATCGTCGGAACAAGAAAGGTTCGTCCAAAAAATAATATTTTAATTGGGTAAAGAATCTTTTCCTTTCGTGTCTGTTCAAGTGTTCTGGAATAATTCTACTTGCTAGATAGTTTGCATAATCCGCGTACCATGGTTCAGAATCATTTATTGACATGAGCTGCTCATCGGGAAATAAATCCCGAATCTCACTCTTGTCAGATTCGTTAAGACAGGGATTTTCGAGACGAGAGAGATGATCAGCAGCTAAATTCTCTGCCCCCTTCTTATCACGGATTTCAACATCAAACTCTTGTAACAATAAGATCCACCGAATAAGTTGAGGTTTAGCATCTTGCTTAGCAAAGAGGTATCGAAGAGCCGAATGATCTGTAAAGACGGCCGTTTTTGAAAGGACTAGATATTGGCGAAATTTATCAAAAGCGAATACTACAGCCAATAGCTCCTTTTCAGTAGTGAAGTAGTTTTCTTGAGCAGGATTCATAGTTTTGCTAGCATAGTATATCGGTTGGAAGTGTTTGTTAAGCCTTTGGCCCAATACTGCTCCAACAGCATAGTCGCTAGCGTCGCGCATGATTTCGAAGGGCAATTACCAATTAGGTGTAACCATAATTGGGGCTTGCGTGAGTTCCTGCTTTAGCCGATCGAATGCTTCCTTTCATTCTTGAGAGAAATCGAAAGGGGCATCCTTAACAAGCAACTGAGTCATTGGCCGAGCTATTTTAGAGAAGTCTTTAATGAATCTCCTATAGAAACCGGCATGACCCAAGAAGCTACGTATTGCCTTAACTGTAGTTGGATAGGGTAGCTTGGAAATAGCTTCAATTTTTGCTCTGTCCACCTCGATTCCATTTCCAGAGACTTTGTGTCCAAGCACAATCCCTTCTTTCACCATAAAGTGGCATTTTTCCCAGTTTAGGACCAAGTTGGTTTCCTCACAACGTTTGAGCATTTTTTTGAGGTTAGCGAGACAACGGTCGAAAGAGTTCCCAAAGACCGAGAAATCATCCATGAAGACTTCCATGTTTTCTTCCATTAACTCATGAAATATTGCGGTCATACAACGCTGAAAAGTGGCGGGAGCATTACATAACCCAAAAGGCATTCTCCTATAGGCGAATGTTCCATATGGGCAAGGGAACGTGGTTTTTTCTTGATCCTCAAGGGCTATGGGGATTTGGAAGTACCCTGAGAATCCATCCAAGAAACAGTAGTACTCATGTCCTGCTAATCTTTCCAACATTTGGTCTATGAATGGGAGAGGGAAGTGATCCTTTCGGGTGGCATCATTCAGTTTTCTATAATCAATGCACACACGCTAGCCAGTGACTATTCTTTGGGGCACCAATTCACCCTTGTCATTTTTCACCACAGTCATCCCTCCTTTCTTTGGTACGACCTGTACAGGACTAACCCACGAACTATCTGAAATGGGGTAGATCAGCCCTGCATCCAAGAGTTTGATGACTTCCTTTTTTACCACTTCCTTAATATTGGGATTCAATCGCCTCTAGGGTTGCTGATACGTGGGAATTGCACCAGGCTTTACCTCTCGAGGGATCTCGAGAAGCTTACAACCCTCACCAGGCAGTGTACCTGATCGTTGTAGTATAGTATAGTGACAAGTACCGGGGGATTGATCATTCAACTCAGGAATAGTGTCGCTAGGATTAGAAAGCCTAAAAACTAGGTCTAGAGGTGAGGGATGATTCTTTTTGTATTTTTATATTTTTATAAAAGCAATTAAAATCTCGGGTTTTGGAAGAGTAGGCGGAATTAGTTGCTAGCCAACTAACCCAATTTATCTAAGATGCAATCAAAGTAAAATAATAGAAATGAAAATTAAACTAATATACTAATGTGGTGTAAACAATGATGAGAAAAGTTGTGTTTACGTAGGTTTCATTACTCCCTAGATATTTTTTATAGGTTGATAGCTTGTTACAATTGCATGGATGACGGGTCATATTCCTTAATACTAGTCGTAGGGCCGTGTATAATATTCCCTAACTCTATAGGATCCTACTTCACTCCTATGTCGAGCCGTTAGAAGCTCCTAACATGGGATCATTAGAATTCTCCTACGCATTAAATACAACCAAATATCGTAATACACCTCCGATCATGTTTCTTAAGACGTTCAAGCAAGTTACCAATGGAAGTCTGCCAGTTTTCTTAAGCCTAACATCGAATACAATCATCCGTAACAACTATAAAAAACAATCAACCCATAATTAACATCTAGGTTTCACTACATCTAAGCAAACACAAAAGAAATCTAGCCTAGCATGTTAAATTGAAGACAAGCGTAAGATATAATCAAACAACACATAGACATATTGATTGATTAGAAAGAGTACTTATCTTTAATTGAACATGAAAGTTTCAAAGGGTTGAAACCCTTGAAAAAGTTGGAAAATTCGACCTAGGGTTTTTCCTCAAAGTTGCACCCTTAAAGTTACACACTAATGAATGAAATTTGGAAAACTATATATAGATTACAATGGGTGACAGCGTCATGTATTGGGTTGTGACACCATCAACTCGCCGCCATAATAGAAATCGTATTGCCTAGATCTGATTTTGACGTCGTCATGTGTAAATTTCTTCTGGGCCGTCACTTATACTTGGACCATGACGGCCTTGGGTGACGCCGTCATGTCCTATGCACAAAACTCTCTGGATCATCACGCGTATTGTCCACATCCACCTCTTTTGTAACTCTTGACGCCGTCAAGTGGAGAGCCATGACGCCGTCAGGTACTGTTCCCAGCAAGGAAAATTGAGACTTTGCCGTTTTCTTCACTTTTATGCTCCAAAAATGTCCAAAATGCTTCCTTTTTCAGATTTCTCTCCAAAAGTACTTAAAATGACAAAAGGAACGATTTAGGGCAATATTTGATCAAATAATCACGAATCCGGGCTTAAATGACCCCTTAAAAATGGTTCACTTTTCGCCTCATCAGTTGCACAACTGGTTTATAATCTTCTTCCATAAGAATCTTGTGTGTGCAAAAGGTCAAGTCAATCCCTTTAGTGTCGGCTACACTCCATGCAATGACTCCCTTATATTTCTTCAAAACTCCTAAAAGTTTATCTTTTTGCTCATCTTCCAAGGAGGAATTTATGATCACTGGCAGTTGATCTTCTCCTTGTAGGAAAGCATATTCTAAGTGGTTTGGGAGTTCCTTGAGTTCTAGCTTAGGTGGTTCGACGATGGAGGGTTTCAGTTTGTTTTTGGGTTTACGAAGCTCGAATGGTTCACTGGCTCCTTGTCCAGGATAGAAGGATACTGCTGATGAGTGTGTAAATACTCATCATTTTTATCGTATTTTAACTGCCAAAACACGTGAAAATACTCAGAAATGCATCAAAATAATGAAAATATCCCAAAGATTGTGTTTTATATGTTTCAAATACAAAATGATTGAAAACAAACGAAAAACGAACAAAGTTTGCATAATTGGCAGTTTCAGTCCCTCAACTTTCAAAAGTTGTCAAAACTAGTCCCTGAGCATTTATTTTAAAAGAAAACCCAAGTTCTTTAAAAGTCAAAAGATATCACAAATGATCTTTGGGTGAAGAGTTTTCAAAAATGTGCAAGTTTAGTCCTTGGAATTACAAAAGTGACGCTTTTGGTCCCCGGGAAATTTAAATTTGAAAAATCAACATCAAAGAACCTCATGAAATCACAAAATGGCAAAAGGTCCTTGAGAGTAAATTTGGAGACTTGGCATGAATGGTCCCTAAAATTCAGCTTATGACAAGTTTGGTCCTTGTGTTTATTCAATACAAAACCAAACGGACCCTTGTAAAATATTAAAACCCATCACCATAATCCAATCCACTACTACCTTATCACTCCAACACCACAAACCCAACGTGCCCTTGGGACTTTCATGTCATTACCTCCTTTTTAATTTCTTTTATATACTTGTAATTCCTTTTAGCTTATTTCTAAGGAAACTGCTTATTTCTGCTTATTATTAATAGCTTTTCGCAATCTTTTTATTTTTCTTAGATTCTAATTAGTTCAAAACATTTGTCATAAAAATTTCAGATTTATTTAGATAGTTTTAGCATTTATTTTTTTTTCATTTAATTAGTTTTAATCATTTTTAATTCATAATAATTAGAATTTTCCTAAAAAAATTAATTTTCTTTTTTCAAAATTTTTCTTTTGTCTAATAGAATGTAAGAAAATTGTTTTTATAACCATAGGACTAGCATAGCATTAAATTCACATTTTATTTTGCGCACACGCGTAATTTTTAATTAACGTTCACGTTTTAAATCTAGATTACGTTTTAGGATTCCTGATACCTAATTTTGATTCCTGTAGTGTTTTAGGATTTCCCTAGTTTGCCAATTGCTTTTTTTTGTTTCCCCTTTAGGTTATTTTATTTTCATTCTCGTTCGTTAATTTTCAATTTTCGTTAATTTAACGCATCACAAAACCAAATAATCTTTCACAACCAAACATACAAGATTTTAATCTTGATCTTTTCACGTAACTTTCCATTCACACCTCGTTGGGGTACGACCCGGGAAATCACTTCCCGGTCTCACAATTTTAATATCACTTTCACGAGTTTTGCGAGGTAATCTTTTTCCTAAAAGGTTTACTTGTATTTCTCTACGTCTAGTTGTCTCACGATAACTTAGACCTCACGTTTGTTGATATATTGATAAATTGTTTTTGCACATCAAAACACAACGAATCAAATGGCGCCGCTGCCGGGGAGGCTGTCTGTCGAAAGTCTCGATAAGGTTTAGACGATTAGTCTTGTAGAACCTTCGCAAGAAGTTACGTTTTCATAAAACTTATAAAAAACCAAAAATATTTTTCTTTTGTTTCTATATATGTATTATATCTATAAAAGATAAGAAAAACACAAAAATATTTTCCCGTTTTCTTTGTTTAATAATAACAACATTAAAATCTTACCACCGCAAACCAAGGCAGAACACCTACCAACTGGGGGTGTGACCGTAATAAGTTCCCAAACCAAAGATCAAAACTTGCCTTTGTATCACTTGCGTCTTGGAAAACTTTAATCGATAAGCTTACACTAAGAGGAGTAGAAACGGTATAGGGCGATCCAACGAATTTCGCCCTAGTGAGAAATCCATTATTTGCTCCCGCTCCTTGTACGTTTATCCTTAAAGGTCAACCTTGCGTTCTTGATTATTGGTTTAAGTTCCCTTGTCGTTAAAGTGGTATTGTTTTAATTGATATTTTTTGTGGTGCATGCGCACTCGTTCGTCTACGTCAACAAGTCCTTTGCAATTGCTTAACAACATTCCAAGAAGAAGGCGTAATCGACGACGTACCAATCCAATAGTCGAACCCGAGATTCATACTATTCCTATCATGGCGGCTGAGCCCACTATGAATGAGCTTCTCCAAGCACCCGTCGAGGGTTACGGAGATGCTATCGTTGTTCCAGCCATCGTGGCTGACAACTTTGAGCTTAAGACCGGGTTAATCAACCTAGTCACCTCACGTCAATTCTATGGTTTCGAAAGGGACGATCCTCAAGATCACATTCGATGGTTTAACAAAATCATGTCCACCATCAAATGCAAAAATGTCCCTGAAGAAGCAATCAAACTTCTTCTCTTCCCGTTTTCCCTCGATGGGGCTACCAAGAATTGGCTTGACAAACAACCCCCTCAATCGATTGAAACTTGGGAAGATTTGGTTAAGAAGTTCGTGAATGAATTCTTTCCTCCTTCCAAAACCACGGCCCTCAAGAACGAGATCATGAAATTCACACAGAAATTTGATGAATCATTCGGTGAGGCATGGGACCGTTATAAGGATATGCTTCGTAAATGTCCTCATCATGGTTTTTCCGAGTTAATGCAACTCGACACTTTCTATAATGGTGTGAGCCAAATTGATCAAGACTCTCTCAATGCCTCCACGGGAGGTAATTTCTTGAATCGAACCACAAGAGATGCTTTAGTGATCATCGAGAATAAGTCTAAGGTCCGCATTCCACGAAGCAAGCCGGTTGTTTCACAAGTAAATTTTGGTCCTTCTACCTCATCACCCATGGCTCAAACTAGCACCGATGCTAGGCTTGACAAGCTCACGGAAGCTATTCATGCTTTGGTTCTCACCAAAAATAAGAAAGTTTCTTCTCAACCTGCCGAAGTCAAAAAGGTTGAAGTTTGCGTTACTTGTGGTGGTCCACACGCATATTACAATTGTACTGCCACCGATGGAAATCCATTTGAAGTTAATGCGATAGCCGGTAATTCTAATCAAGGAGGTAACCAATACCGTCCTCAAGTTGACCCGAACTACCGTGCTAGCAACCAAGGTGGTCCACCCGGTTTTTCTCAACCCAATAATCCTAATTGATTCAATCAAAATCAACAAAGAAATCAAAATGTTCAAAATCAATTTCATACCCCTAATGATCAATTTTCAAATCAAGGGGGTAATTTCAATCAAGGTTTTCAAGCTCCTAATCACCAAGCTCCTAATGTTGCTTTAAATGAACTTGCTAATTACATTAAGGCAAATGAAGCTAGCATGAGGAATATGCAAAACCAAATCAACACTTTGAAGAATGATTTTGAATCTTCAATGTCGATACAAGGTCATGAGCTTAAGAACGAACTTCGTAATACTAACCGCACGATTGAACAATCTCAAAGTAAGATTGAGAACATGTTTGCAAGTCTTATGAGTCAAATGAATCAAGCTTCTACTTTGGGTACTCTTCCGGGAAACACCGTTCCCAACCCGAAGGGTGAATTGAAAGCTATTTCCACTCGTAGTGGTAAAGTAGTGAATGGACCCTCGACTCCTATTCCTCCACCTTTGAAGGAAGTAAAACGAGAACCCGAGGTTATTAAGGACAAGGTGCAACCCTCAAGCTCATGAAGTACTGCACACGTCCAACCTTCAGTCAATCAAACTTCAATTCCCGAATTTGCTTTTCCAAAGAGCATTCCTAAGCCTTCGATCCCATATCCTTCAAGGCTTAGTGATCAAAAACTCCGTGAGCAAACTAATGATCAAATGAAGAAGTTTCTTGAGATATTTCAAAAGTTACACTTCGACATTAGTTTCGCGGATGCTCTTCTCTATATGCCTAAGTTTGCTTCCACTTTCAAGAGTCTTTTAAGTAACAAAGAGAAATTGTTTGAACTCACTAAAACTCGTTTGAATGAAAATTGTTCGGCGGTGCTTCTAAAGAAACTTCCTGAAAAATTAGGAGACCCCGGGAAATTTCTCATTCCTTGTGATTTCCAAAAGTTAGAAGAGTGCTTTGCCTTGGTCGATCTTGGCGCTAGCATAAATCTCATGCCTTTCTCTATTTGGCAAAAGCTTTCACTTCCCGAGCTTACACCAACACGAATGACTCTAGAATTAGCAACCCGAACGGTTACGGTTCCAAAGGGTATTGCTAAAGATGTCTTTGTGAAGGTTGGCAAGTTCCATTTTCCTGCCGACTTCGTAGTCGTTGATTTCGATGCCAATCCTCGTGTTCCCCTCATTTTGGGAAGACCATTCTTGAAAACGGCTCGTGCATTAATCGACGTCTTCGAAGGTGAAATGACTCTAAGAGTTTGCGATGAAAAATTGGTCGTTAACATTGAAAACACTTCAAAAGATCTTCTTGACCTTGAACGAGAAGCAATTAACCAAATTGATGTCATCGATGTTGCATGCTATGAATATTTTGAAGAAGTGTTATATGTGCAAGGATCAATTAATTCTACCATCGATGTCTCTTCCCCCTCTCTCACTCCATTTGAGGGAGGTGATTTCATTTTGGAAGAGATTGAAGCTTGTTTATCATGTGATTCTCATGTTGATCATGATTCTATCAATCCTGAGGAAGACATAATTCTCCTTGAGAAGTTGCTTAATGATGATCCATCGTCCCTTCCTCCAAAAGAACTTCATAACGAGGAAGTCAAAAATGTTGAAAAAACTGATGACTTTCCTGAGGTCGAACTCAAGGAACTACCACCTCATCTCGAGTATTCATTTTTGGAGGGTGATGATAAGTTTCCCGTCATAATTGCCAAAGACTTGAATGAGGAAAACAAAGCCGCTCTCCTCAAGGTTTTAAAGTCACACAAGTGAGCCATTGCTTGGAGACTTTCCGACATCAAGGGTATTAACCCGGAATTTTGTATGCACAAGATTTTGATGGAGGATGACTTTAAACCGGCGGTTCAACAACAAAGAAGGGTAAATCCTAAAATTCATGAGGTTATCAAGCAAGAAGTCATAAAACTTCTTGATGCCGGTTTGATTTACCCTAACTCGGATAGTCCTTGGGTGAGTCCCATTCATTGTGTGCCCAAGAAGGGTGGTATTACGGTTGTTAAAAATGATGATAATGAGTTAATTCCTACTCGGTTGGTAACGGGTTGGCGCGTGTGCATTGACTATCGAAAGTTGAATGACGCCACCCGTAAAGAACACTTCCCTCTACCTTTCATGGATCAAATGCTCGAAAGATTGGCGGGAAACAAATACTATTGTTTCCTTGACGGTTTTTCGGGTTATTTCCAAATTCCCATCGACCCTCAAGATCAAGAAAAAACAACTTTTACGTGCCCATATGGAACCTTTTCTTATCGACGCATGCCTTTTGGCTTGTGCAATGCTCCGGGCACGTTTCAAAGATACATGATGACCATTTTTCACGACATGATCGAGAAAACAATGGAGGTCTTCATGGATGATTTTTCGGTCGTTGGGAATTCATTCGAATCATGTTTCACCAATTTAGACAAAATGCTTCAAAGATGTGAAGACACCAATCTTAGTCTAAATTGGGAGAAAAGTCATTTCATGGTCAAGGAAGGAATTGTCCTTGGCCATAAGATTTCTAAGAGCGGGATTGAGGTTGACAACGCTAAAATCGATGTCATTGCTAAACTTCCTCCTCCCACAACTGTTAAAGGTGTTCGGAGTTTTCTGGGTCATGCCGGCTTCTATCGTAGATTCATTCAAGATTTCTCGAAGATAGCTAGGCCTAGGACCCGACTTCTTGAAAAAGAAACTCCGTTTGTCTTTTCTGATAAGTGCATCGAAGCTTTTCAAACTCTCAAGAAAAAGCTTACCGAGGCACCAATTCTAGTTGGCCCCGATTGGGACCTACCTTTCGAACTCATGTGTGATGCAAGTGACTTTGCCATAGGTGCGGTCTTGGGGCAACGAAAAACCAAACACTTTCAGCCGATTCATTATGCAAGCAAAACCTTGACCGAAGCTCAAGCTCATTACACCACAACGGAAAAAGAATTACTAGCCGTGGTGTATGCATTTGAGAAATTTCGGCCATACTTAATCTTGACTAAATGCATAGTGTACACGGATCACTCGGCTCTCAAATATTTCTTTGCCAAGCAAGATGCAAAGCCGAGATTGCTCCGTTGGGTTCTCCTCCTACAAGAATTTGATATCATTATTCGTGATAAAAAAGGAGCCGAGAACCTCGTTGCTGACCATCTTTCCCTATTGGAAAATCGTCATCAAAGTGTCCTTGAGAAAAAGGAAATAAATGAAACATTTCCTCTCGAGACACTTAATGTGATTTCTCGTTGTGGTGACTCTAGTACCCCATGGTTTGCCGACTTTGCAAACTATCATGCGGGGAATTTCATTTTTAAAGGGATGTCGTCCCACCAAAAGGACAAGTTTTTCAAAGATGTGAATCATTACTTTTGGGACGATCCCTATTTGTTTAAGATCTGTGTGGATCAGGTTATTCGTAGGTGTGTTCATGGCCAAGAAGCCATGGAAATTCTTAAGGCTTGTCATAATGGACCCACCAGGGGACATCATGGCCCGAACTACACCGCTCGAAAAGTATTTGATTCCGGTTTTTATTGGCCCACCATTTACAAAGACACCCATGACTTAGTCAAATCTTGTGACTCGTGTCAACGTCAAGGAAAGATAACATAACGGGATGAAATACCACAAAATGTCATCCAAGTTTGTGAAATCTTCGATGTTTGGGGCATAGACTTTATGGGGCCGTTCCCGTCTTCACGAGGGAACAAGTACATACTCGTGGCCGTTGACTATTTGTCAAAATGGGTCGAAGCAAAAGCTCTCCCAACTAACGATGCCCGAGTAGTTGTAAAATTTTTAAAATCTCTCTTTGCTAGGTTTGGAACTCCCCGCGCTATCATTAGTGATCGCGGTACTCACTTTTGCAACGACCAATTTGCAAAAGTCACGCTCAAGTATGGTGTCACTCACCGACTTGCTACCGCTTATCACCCACAAACGAGTGGCCAAGTGGAGGTTTCAAACCGTGGTTTAAAAAGAATTCTTGAAAGGACCGTAGGCGAAAACCGTGCCTCTTGGTCGGATAAATTAGATGACGCTCTATGGGCTTTTCGCACGGCTTATAAAACACCCATCGGGTGTACTCCTTATAAGCTTGTGTATGGAAAAGCGTGTCATCTACCGATTGAGCTCGAGCACAAAGCTTATTGGGCCTTAAAGAATGCCAACTTCGATCTCAAGTCTGCGGGTGATCATAGGAAAGTTCAACTCAATGAACTAAATGAACTTCGTGATCAAGCTTACGAAAACTCTTTAATCTATAAAGAGAAAACAAAGAAGATCCACGACTCCAAAATCAAGAACCGCGTTTTTAACGTTGGTGACCGAGTCCTTCTTTTTAACTCTAGATTGAAGATATTTTCGGGTAAGCTCAAAACCCGCTGGACTGGACCTTACACCATTGCCAAAGTTTTTCCATATGGTACCGTCGAGTTATCTCAAAATGACGGTCCAAATTTCAAAGTGAATGGGCATCGGTTGAAGCACTACTTTGGAGGGGACATACCACCTATGGTTGTCCCGGACCTCCAAACTTTCCCCATGGACCAAGAATTCGGGGTCGAGTCAAGCTAGCGACTCGGTAAACAAAATTAGTAGCGTCACATGGGTCTTCACCCATCTTTCTAACTTCTCCCTCTTTTCTAAAAACTAGTGTGGGGGAGTACCCACACTAAAAAAATAAAAAAATAAAAAATAAATAAAAAAAATGATGTTCCCACACTTGCCCAATTCTAAACTTTTTACATTCCAAAATATCGGCATAAAAGCCGGTACTTTGAATATTGAGGGCAATATTCACTTCTAAGTGTTGGGGAGGGGGGGGGGGGGGGTAAATTCTGGCGAATTTAATCACTTTTGTGCCATAATACCCCCGTTTTGGCCCATTTTTTTTTTTTGAAAGTGCTTTGCACTTACACAACAAAAGGTCATCAGTCCACCACGTCTAACATAAGGACTGGCTAATCCAGGAGCAAATGGCTCTTGGTAAAGATATCTCAAATCCGTTTATGGTTGGCAATTTGCCAAAAATTGTATGGTGCTCAACTCACCATATCCTAAAAAGTAAAAGAGTTGGCTAGCCCGCAAGATTATGGCTTGTGGTAAAGGCAGTGGAATACCATAATTGGTAATCAACTCACCAAGATGTTGACTGTGTCCATCAAGAGTTGGCTAGTCCAGAAGCAAACGGCCTCTGGTAAAGACAAATCAAAACCGTTGGAAGCTTATGGTTTGCTCAAAATCATATGGTTATCGGTGTACCATAGTTCTTACTTGAACCGAAACATTTGGCTACTCCAGAAGTAATGGCTTTTGGTAAAGAGACTTCAAATCCATTAAATTTTCACAAAAGATTGCTAGGGACTAGCAATAGTTTAGTGTGGGGTATTGATGAGTGTGTAAATACTCATCATTTTTATCGTATTTTAACTGCCAAAACACGTGAAAATACTCAGAAATGCATCAAAATAAAGAAAATATCCCAAAGATCGTGTTTTATATGTTTCAAATGCAAAATGATTGAAAACAAACGAAAAACGAACAAAGTTTGCATAATTGGAAGTTTTAGTCCCTCAACTTTCAAAAGTTGTCAAAACTAGTCCCTGAGCATTTATTTCAAAAGAAAACCCAAGTTCTTTAAAAGTCAAAAGATATCACAAATGATCTTTGGGTGAAGAGTTTTCAAAAATGTGCAAGTTTAGTCCTTGGAATTACAAAAGTGACAGTTTGGTCCCCGGGAAATTTAAATTTGAAAAATCAACATCAAAGAACCTCATGAAATCACAAAATGGCAAAAGGTCCTTGGGAGTAACTTTGGAGACTTGGCATGAATGGTCCCTAAAATTCAGCTTATGACAAGTTTGGTCCTTGTGTTTATTCAATACAAAACCAAACGGATCCTTGTAAAATATTAAAACCCATCACCATAATCCAATCCACTAATACCTTATCACTCCAACACCACAAACTCAACGTGCCCTTGGGACTTTCATGTCATTACCTCCTTTTTAATTTCTTTTATATACTTGTAATTCCTTTTAGCTTATTTGTCACAACTCGTAAATTCTGGTCTTTTCCCGAACTTTCACATTTACTATTCATCGGTTACTATTCATCGATCACTATTCATCATTTTACTATTCATCTTTTTCGGAGTCAGTTTGTGATTCTGAGAAGCGTTCAAAAATTTTACTATTCATAAAACACTATTCACCTCCGGAGAAAATTTGTCATTTATGCGTGAGTTGCGTCATTTCTGTATACGTACGGTTATCTACCTAATAAACGTTATCTTATGAGCTATTATTTTGGATAATTGATCCGACAATCCCAACTATGGTCCTAACACAATTTTATACTCATAATAATAATATAAAAATTATATTATTAAATTTCCCGGTGTTTTCAAATCAACTGTTACGTTTTCTGGTCGAAGCTTATAACTCCGTCGGTTTGCGATATTTTAACCCGATCATTATTTTAACTTCCGATTCTCATCAGGAATATTATTTTACAATTTTTACAACTTCATTATATTTTATTTTATCTCGTTACCAATTTATTTTTAGTTAACTCGGTACCCGGTATCACCTAAAACTAATAATATCTAGTATAATCAACCCAAAAGTCTTACAAATCTCATATTTTCTTCCTAACTTTTTGACTTTGCCCCCCCTCATCCCATACCAATCATCTTACAATTTTGAAATTCATACTAACTATACTTAATGCTTGTCCTTTTTGTCTACACATAATAATACAAGATATACATAGATATTTCCTACATTTCATCTCATTTCACCAAAACACAACTAGAAACTTTCTCTCTTTTCTTTCCTTTGGGGTGGTGATCGGCCAAGAACACAACAACAACAAGAATCCATCATTTTTCCAAGATCAAGTGTTAATCTAGTTCTTTTAGTTGTCCTTGTTTGAGTTTTGTAATAAAAACTCAAAGTTTCTTAGGTTTTACTCATCCAAGCTATATAATCCTTCTAGGTAAGTTGTCAAGCTCTTTTCCATAATTTCTTCATGTTATTTTTATGGTCATATGATTTCCATTCAAGATCTACATGCATATGTTAGTTATACCACTCATTTATATTTATATATAACTTTGAAACTCTAGAAATGGATTATAGTTAGATCCTTGTTAGATCTACTTGATTTATGATGTTTAGGAACCCATGACACCCTAAGAAGGTGTATGGTAAGATTAGACTAGATTTGTGGTGATTGAAAGTGGTTTGGTTAAAGTTGGAACTAGATTGGAACACTAGAAATGGTTTTTGAAACAATATATTTACCTACTGTTGCTATTTTTAAAACGTGGGAAAATCAGTAGATGATGGGTAATTTTTGACCAAAGATTTAGAAAATACTTTCAAAAACGAAGCCGTGGGCGAAAGAACGGATTAAAACGAGTTAATAACGAAGGAGATATGATTTTCCGAATTTAACGACGAAAACTATTTTCTGAAAAAAAACTGCATGCTGTTTGACAGTTTTCGACGGGCAAATAGAGGCGTTAAACGTAACCTAGAGGAGCCGAGCTATCGAAAATATATTAGTATATACTAAAACGAATCCGTGGATATAAAGAACGAGGAAAATGAACTTAAAACGACCAAGATATACACTTTTGAAACTAGGCGAACTATATATATATTTGACAACCTCTAATAACACATATTCTCTTAAGTTATGGAAACACTATAAATCAACGCCAACACTTATTTTCAAACTACGAGTGGTATTGGCTTCATGTGCATGTACATTCATCGCATCCCCTCGTAAATTAAGTAGATCGTATCATTCGTTCATTATAGGTCGCGGTTAGAGACCGAGCCTCATTTCCATCATAACCACTTTTGTCTTCGTAACTATCATACCAGGTGAGTCATAGCCCCTATTCTTTTAAATTTTTTTGTTAACGTTTTGGGGGAGAATACATGCTCGTTTTTACATGAATTACTACTTGACTCTTTGAACATTGTTTTGAACCTTGAACTATTATGAACTTATTTGACCTTATAACTTGTTTTGAACTATTGAACTTGACTTGACTTTTGAACTTGACTTAAACTTTTGACCCTAAAGTACCGTACGTACTATAACCTAAAGTCTCCTATGTTCGGAGCAGTGCAAAGTCTCCCCTGTCTACGGAGCAGCATTATCAAGTCTCCCATGTTCGGAGCAACATAAAATCTCCCCTGTCTATGGAGTAACTTTGACTTTATTACTATATAATAGTTTGTGAAAGATGTACCGTACGTGCATCAGCAATTGTTAGTCTCCTGTTGGTTTGCCGTTCGCACTCCAGTTTATACGTACCGTTCGTGCGGCCTCCTTGTGTGGGGCAGTAGGTAGTATGGATAGCGCTATTAGAGGTCGGCCAACCTCTCGTTCCCCTGTCTACGGAACGCATATTATTTATTTTAGGAGCCTTGCCACATACTTTATTATATACTATGTATTTATATTGTGACTTATTATTGACCTCATGTGCTTGACTACCAGACATAAACTATTTTAGCAGTGGGTTGTAAACACACAGGTTGCAAGTCTCTTATGGTGGGACTTGCAACTGAGTAGATTTTCGATGCCTTTGCTGTGTGATCATTTTTTTCATATACTTTATTTGTTAAACAACTCTATGAACTCACCAACCTCGTGTTGACACTTTAGCATGTATTTTCAGGTTTTAACCTATGGCACGCTACAGGAGGTTTTGGCAGGCTATGGCATGGTCATAGAAGACTCTGATTATTTATATGGGGACCGTTTTAAACTACTTTTAAGGGCCTACTTCCGCACTACTTTTAACGATGTAAATTCAACATTTTTGATTAAACGATTTTATTCTAAATGATTAAAGTGAAAACCATTTTTGAACTAGTGTTGTAATACCGATTGAGTTACACCCCAGCTACACGTATGCTTCCGCTGGACCCGATTTTGGGGGTGTGACATTATTTCTAAGCAAACTGCTTATTTCTGCTTATTATTAATAGCTTTTCACAATCTTTTTATTTTTCTTAGATTCTAATTAGTTCAAAACATTTGTCATAAAAATTTCAGATTTATTTAGATAGTTTTAGCATTTATTTTTTCATTTAATTAGTTTTAATCATTTTTAATTCATAATAATTAGAATTTTCCTAAAAAAATTAATTTTCTTTTTTCAATTTTTTTTTTGTCTAATAGAATGTAAGAAAATTGTTTTTATAACCATAGGACTAGCATAGCATTAAATTCACGTTTTATTTTGCGCACTTGCGTAATTTTTAATTAACGTTTGCGTTTTAAATCTAGATTACGTTTTAGGATTCCCGATACCTAATTTTTGAAGCAACCCGTAAATTTTCATAAGGCAAAATGACTATTTTGCCCTTTGACTTTGACTTTTGACTATTTCACTTTTACCGTAACGTAAAAGCAATTACTATGACCAGTAGTTAACCAGTAGTCTTCCAAGTTAAATAATTCATTCTGTTTTGAATCATTACTTTCTGAACATTTTCGTTCACCTCTGTTTATTTAACGAAAAGTTATCTTGCAAAACGTGAAGACCGCAAACAACGCGTACCGGCGCAACCCATAATTTTGGTTTTAAAATTCGATAATCATTATTCGGAGTCAATAATTTCATTACTTGCATTACTATTATAAAAACACTTACAGAAATATATTTCTCGCAATTAACAAACTGAGGTACCACATTTACACTTTAGCTCAACGGGACACGGGACACATGATATAATAAAACAAAGTCACCCTTACCTTTGATAACCTACACCGCCTTACTATTTCAATGAGATAAATATCAGATCTCATCTCTCTCTCTAATACTACTAATAGATAAGATGACAGATCTTATCTTTTATCACTCTCTAAAAATCTTTCCATTCTCTCCTCTCTGTCACTATACACTGCCACTACTACTGAGCGACGCCACCTCCTTCACTATTTCTTGAAGAAACAAGGAAGATCCAAGGTTGTAATGTGTTGTTTGGGGTTGTTTTGATCCGTGAATCACCACAGCCGCCTAAGGCCGCCGCTGCTCCATCACCACATGATAACATCATCACCGTCGCACCGTCTCATCACCCCTCTCTCACTCGTTCCTTTTGGTATGAGAATCATAAACTTGTTTTATTATTATTTTTTTTTCACTAAGACGATTGGTATACAAATCGTTGTTACAAATTTGTGGATAAAAACGGGATTAAAAACGTTTTTGGTATTAAATTCGTGTGGTAAACAAGGATTAGAGGGTGTTTGTTGTTATTGGTCATGGACTATGAGATCTCAGGTTCAAAAACCTCAAGGAGTTGTTTGGTTTGATTTGTTTTTCTGGTACGGTTCACAGCAACGACCCACAAAGGGGTGTTTGCTGCTCTCAGATTCAACAAAAACCCAAAAGGGTTGTTTGTTTGTTGTCGGCTCAAGAGAATCACCCACAAGGGTGCGTTTGTTTCTGCCAATGGGTCAACGCGACACCCAAAAGGGTGTTTGTGTTTGTTGTTTCAGCTAACGGTAACCCATAAGAGTGTGCTTGGTTTAGTTGTTCTACCCACCACCTAGACACCCAAGTAGGGTGCATTTGGTTTTGCATATAACAGCCCACCAGGGGGCATTTGGTGTTGTTTTACTGTCCCGCACCAACAGTCGCCCCGAAGGGTGTACTTATTTGCTTGTTGATTCGTATTGTTACAGCCCTCAAAGGGTGTTTGTAGTTTGCTGTCACAACAGCCCCATCAGGGGTGTTTGTTGGTGCGTATTAACAGCCCAAGGGGTGTGTTTGTTTTGTTGTTCCAGCCTACACCGCAAGCCCGCCAAGGGTGGTTTCTCGGTTTGCTAATAGCCCTAAAGGGTGCGTTTAGACCTGCTCATTTTAACACCAATAAGGTGCATTTGGTTATGCTTATTTTATGCTCATCAGGGGCGTCTAGATATGCTTATTTCAGCCCCAACTGAGGGTGTTTGTTGGCTGCCAAAACAGCCCCAAGACCAGCCCCAACCGAGAGTGTTTAGTGGCTGCAAAACAGCCCCAAATAGGGGTGTTTGTGTGCTGATTTTCTGCACCAAATGGGAGTATTCGTGTGCTGATTTTCTGCACCAAATGGGTGCGTTTTATTTGTCTATTTACTGCATACATGAGCTGTTTGGAACAGCTCACTGCAGTCCCGCCTTTTCGGCGATATCTAGAGTTCTACAACTCCGGTTGATGCGCCGTTCGCGGCTACATTTAAGTTTATGTCTTACCTACATTTCATAAAACTGGGCTGAGCTCCAGAAATGACCAGAACCATGAGCTTTTTCTGATTGAAATCTGGTGTGCAGATTTTGACACCTTTCGCCATTTTGGCTCTCATTTACTCATCGGGATGAGTTATGAGGTGTGCCACCCGGCGAAACGACCACAAGACATAGCTCTATCACCCTATCTAATTACCTAAGGCCCATAACTGACTGAGTTGTGTAGACTTTCCAATCTTTGGGACTGTTTTAGAATTTCAGGTTTCGAACTCATACATAGGGCTTGTTTTAGCAAATCTTCAAGTTACAAACCTCATGTACCATGTCAAATACATATATAATCTTACAAGGGTTTAGGATTAATGTATTGCACTCTTAATGGACTTATGACTTAATAACAAATCACTTATTACCGGTTTATTCTTTTATACGTGCTTATTACCTTTCATACTTATGCTATATGATTTGTGCTTTGGCGTGCGTTTTGTGTGAGTCTATGACTTTATACCACCACACGAATGGGATACTAAACTTTTTACAAACATTGATACAAATATTCCACGAAAACTACAACACTCTACCTTTTGAAACTCATACGTATCGATTACTTTCTGCGTATTATGTTTTGAGACAAGCTTATATTCATTAGGTTATGCCGATTCTGTATCGTTGCGCTCTAATTATTGACATCACTTATGTTACTATTCTGCCATACTCCTTGGCACAATTGTGTTCATTACATCACTACATCTCAAGGTGAGTTCATAGCCCCACTTTCCATTACTTAATTGTTTTACAAACCCTTGGGGGGAATACATGCTATTTTAACCGAACACAATGCTTTCAAATTGTATGCTTGCCTGATTGTTTTATTATCACTAAGTACCATCCTTGCCGAACCAAGATCCCTTATTATGAACCATTTAATCACTAGTAATAGTGAGCGCGAATATTATGAATAGGCCTATTGGGATTGACGAATCCCATTTGTTTTGACTAAGTTCAAACAAATGCATTAATATTTGAGACATTAGGTATGACGGCAAAATACCTACCGGGATAACTCCGCCGATTGATATTGGTACACGTTAACGTTTTGGTGTCATAAGCTTAGTATTTGATAATAACTGTTCCGGGCGTATAACAACGTGGCCCATCTTTGTTTTCCAAACATTGGTGTGAGTCTATAGCTCACACTAACAACATATTGTGTTCAAACATTAAACAAACTCTATGAATATCACTCAACCTTTGTGTTGACCTCTCAAGCATGTATTTCAGGTTCATGACGATCAAGGATGGCACGGAAGGGCACGGATACTCAAGAGGGCTATAAATTTTATCATTCAAAAACTCATTTAATGTAAATTGTAAACATGGAACCATTTGGGACCTCATTTTGTAATCTCTGATATTTATATAATTTGAATGATAAACCTTTTAAAACGACTCAATTAGAGTTCGTTTTCTATTATTGTGACTATTGTGCCGTCGAGTAACACCCAGTTCGAATTCCGCTGCAACCATGAATTGGGGGTGTTACAATTTTGATTCCCGTAGTGTTTTAGGATTTCCCTAGTTTGCCAATTGCTTTTTTTGGTTTCCCCTTAGGTTATTTTATTTTCATTCTCGTTCGTTAATTTTCAATTTTCGTTAATTTAACGCATCACAAAACCAAATAATCTTTCACAACCAAACATACAAGATTTTAATTTCGATCTTTTCACATAACTTTCCATTCACACCTCTTTGGGGTACGACCCGGGAAATCACTTCCCGGTCTCACAATTTTAATATCACTTTTACGAGTTTTGCGAGGTAATCTTTTTCCTAAAAGGTTTACTCGTATTTCTCTACGTCTAGTTGTCTCACGATAACTTAGACCTCACGTTTGTTGATATATTGATAAATTGTTTTTGCACATCAAAACACAACGAATCAAATGACTGCGCTAACCCTTTCTTCCCTCTCCTTCTCAATTATGGGAAGGAAAGCTTCATCTCGCAACCAACCTTCTTCGATCTGTTCATCAACACAGTTGTCAATGACATCGGTTAATTCATCGACCTCTCCGATGAAATATAGCCGGTTAGCAGCTTCGAGAGAAAGGTTCATTGTATCCTTAATATCAAAGGTTAAGCTGTCGGTTCACACTCGCAGAGTTAATTTGTCGTCATGAACATGAATGACAACACGAGCAGTGGCAAGAAATGGTCTTCCTAAGATGATGGGTACAAGGTCATCCTCCTCCATTTCCAAGATTACAAAGTCAACCGGAAATTTGAACCTCCCAACTTTAACTAGCACTTTCTCGCATATCCCCAAGGGGTATTTGACTGATCTATCAGCTAGCTGGATGTTCATACGGGTTTTCTTCAATCCGGAGTACCCTAATTTGAGGAACATGGAATAAGGCATGAGGTTGATGCTTGCCCCTAAATCAGCTAGAGCATTCTTTACCGATAGAGATCCTATGGAACAGGGCAAGGTGACGCTACCCGGGTCGTCTACCTTTTTTGGTAGACCTCGTTGGGTCACCACCGAGCATTCCTCTCCTAGGGTTACAAGACCCTCGAGTCTTTTTCGGTTGGCAAGTAATCTCTTGAAGTATGTGCTATACTTGGGCATATGGTAGCAAGCATCAAGGAGGGGTATGGTGACCACCGAATCCTTTAGATATGACAAGAATCTTTTATTATCATTCTCAATCTTTTGATTCTTGAGGCGGGACGGAAATGGGACTTTCACAGGTTGGTTGGGCGGAGCAAGTGGAGAGGAGGTCATCTGAGGGGGTTGCTCGGGGGTCTCATCGCTCACATCACCTTCTTCCCTGTGAGGAATGTCTGGCTCAACAACAATGGGGTGTTGGTTCGGATAAGGAGGGTCCTTGGTTGTTGTTCCGGCTCGAGTAGTAATCACGAGAAGGGGGTCTTTTTGGCTAATTTGAGGCTCGTTACGACCATCGAGGGTGTCATTGAGCTCTTGGAACCATTTTCCCATGTCATTTTGTAGTTCGGTGATGAGCTCGTCAAGCCCTTTCAATTGTAAGTTTTTTTCATGGGTGAAATGTCCAAGATCATCCTCAAAAGTGCTCCTGATTTTGAAGTCAGGACCTTTCTGTCCCTCCTATTTTCTTACAAGATTTCCCCAAGGGGTACTATCATCGTTTTGGTAGAAAGTTAAGAGGGAAGGATCATCGAAAATGTCATGGCTTGACAGGTATGCACGTTCGGTAGTGGTTTCTCCTATGCATTCCTCTATTTCATGTGGGCTCCCACAGTGGTCACAAATCAAGTATGGATTTGATAGTTATTTAGCTGTACGCGACCCTGCTAGGTATGATACCCTCTCGTGAAGCTTCCTTAGCCGATTCTCAGATGAGGATGTTTGCATGATTTCGGATATACTCATAGTCGAATCGGGTTCATCCCAGGTATCGTCTTGATCTTGAGCATATTCCTCAATCCTATTCCACCCTTCCTCGGCGCTTAGATTGGCTATTTTCCCTTTTATCGAATTATTAATCCCATGCTGGTAATTTTGGGAGACGTTGTCATAGAAGATTTGGACAAGAAGCTAAATTTTGATGCCATGATGGGGAACTTGTCTTATTAGCTCCTTGAATCTAATCCATGATCTATATATGGGTTCGTCTTTTCCCTTACGGAAATGGAGGATCCTATCCCTAAACGCTGAGGTTTTTCCTGCAGGGAAGAATTTCTCATAAAACTTAGAGATAAGTGATGCGTGGGAATCACAACAGGCTTTACCTCTCGAGGGATCTCGAGAAGCTTACAACCCCCACCAGGCAGTGTACCTGATCGTTGTAGTATAGTATAGTGACAAGTACCGGGGGATTGATCGTTCAGCTTAGGAATAGTGTCGCTAGGATTAGAAAGCCTAAATTACTAGTTCTAAAGGTGAGGGATGATTATTTTTGTGTTTTTATATTTTTATGAAAGCAATTAAAATATCGGTTTTTGGAAAAGTGGGCGGAATTAGTTGCTATTCAACTAACCCAAAACTAAGATGCAATCAAAATAAAATAATAAAAATGAAATTAAACTAATTTATACTAAGGTTGTGAGCAGTAATTGGAGAAAATGTGTTTACTTAGACTTCACTACTCCCTAGATATCTTTTACACGTTAATTACTTGTTATAATTGTATGGATGACGGATTGTATTCCTTAATACCATTCATGGGGTGGCATACATAACTCCCCAATTCTATGAGCTCTTATCTCCTCCTACACCATGACCCAGCACAACTATAGGGATTGTAAACAGTGGCTCATGCATTAAATACAACCAATAAAGACCTAGTACGCCTCGGTTCATGTTTCTTAAGACGTTCAAGCATGTTACCATTTGGAGATCTGCCAGTTTTCTTAAGCCTAACATATAAAATCATTCATCCAAGATAAGAATAAACAAGTAATCAACACATAATCAACATCTAGGTTTCATTAGATCTAAGCAAACACAAAGGAGATCTAGCCTAGCATAATAGAATTGAGACAAGAACAAGATATAGACAACCAACACATAGACATATTGATTGAATTAGAAGAACACTTATCTCAATTACAATGCAAGGTATCAAGGGTTTGGAACCCTTGAAAAACCTGTAAAAGTTGCACCAAATTCGTCTTTAGGGTTTCACCAAAACTTCTCCTTTCTAATGTAAAAAACTAGAAAACTATATATAGGAAAATCGGGGTGACGGCGTCAAGAGCAAGGGTGTGACGCCGTCATCTCGCCGCCAAATACTTCCTCGGACGGCCTTGATCTACTTCTGACGGCCTATGTGATGCCGTCATCAACCACGGTATTTTATTCTTGGGACTCTGACGCCGTCAAGAGCAACTCTTGACGCCTTCATGCACTGTTCCCAGCATAGAAATTTGAGACTTTGCCATTTTCTTCACTTTTATGCTCCAAAAACGTCCAAAATGGCTTCTTTTCCAGAATTCACTCTCTAAGTACCTAAAATCACAAAAGGAACGATTTAGGGCAATATTTGATCAAATAAAGTCGGATTCGGGCTTAAATGACTCCCTAAAAACGGATCATTTTTCGCCTCATCAATAAGCTGCTCCCATGTAAAAATGGACTCAGAGGGGAGTTTATCGTACCAATCCTTGGCTTTTTCTTGAAGGGTAAAGGGAAAGAACCGTAGTCGGTATGTGTCTCTAGTGTCCCCATCCGCATGAAGGGTGTCCACTATCTTTAAGAAATCCCTAATATGTTGGATTGGATCATCGGTTCTCAATCCGCGAAACCTGCATTCACTTTGGACAAGCCAAACATCGTTTGCACGCAAGACCTCATTGGTATGTTCGTTTGGAAAGACAATGGTATTAGAGAAGCCGTGAGGGTTCGGGGAGGAATAGTCCTTAAGGCGCTTAGGTGTGGGAATTCCAGGAGTGTCCATATTGCGGTTGGATTGGGAGCTAGGGGATGTAAGGAGATGATCTGAATTTTCTTCAAAAAGGGCTTCATCAAAGTTGATGGCTATGCCGGATGGTTCGGGTGTTGGAAGAGATTGCCTTAGCCTATGCATTTCCCTTTCAGGTTCTGCATAGGGAGAGATAAGATTTCTTAAGGAACTACGACTTCTGGTGACTCTAAGATTAGAAAGATCTTCATTTGCCATGATGGCAGGAACAAAGATTACGAACAAAGGAACGAAGAAAAAGATAGACTAAAGAAAACCTATGAAAATAAAATAAAAATCTTACTAGAAAGGAATCTAGCAAGTAGACCTAATAAAAAGAAATTTTAACCTAGACAATAACTATTCCCCGGCAACGGCGCCAAAAACTTGATGGGTTGAATTGCGCCCTCGTAAAAGGTTTCACTTCTCAAGGGATCTTGAGAAGCTTGCAATTCCCACCAGGCAGTGTACCTGTTCGTTGTAGTATAATATAGTGACAAGTACCGGGGGATTGATCGTTCAACTCAAAGAATAGTGTTCGCTAGGGTTAAAACTCACTAAAACTAGGTCTAGAGGAGAGGGATGATTCTTTTGTATTTTTATATTTTAAGAAAAGCAGGTAAAAATCTCGGTTTTGGAAGGAGTGGGCGGAATTAGTTGCTAGTCAACTAACCCAATTAACTAAAGATGCAGTCAAAATAAAATAAACGAAACTTAAACTAATTTGTGGTGTAAACAATAATGAGAAAATTGTGTTTACTTAGATTTCATTACTCCTTAGCTATCTTTTATAGGTTGATTAGTTTGTTACAATTGCATGGATGACGGGTTATATTCCTTAATACCATTCGTAGGGCCGTGTACGATCTTCCCTAACTGTTTAAGCTTCTACCTCAATCCTATGTCGAGTCGACTAAAAGCTCCTAACATGGCATCCTTGGAAGTTACTTATGCATTAAATATAACCAAATAATCGTAGTACACCTCCGATCATGTTTCTTAAGACGTTCAAGCAAGTTACCAATTGGAAGTCTGCCAGTTTTCTTAAGCCTAACATCGAATTCATTCATCAACAACAATTATAAACAAACAATCAACCCATAATCAATATATAAGTTTCATTACATCTAAGCAAACACGAAGAAAACCTAGCCTAGCATATTAAAGAGAAGATAAGCGTAAGATATAATCAAACAACACATAGACATATTGAATGATTTGGTAAAGTACTTATCTTCAATTAAGCATGGAAGAAATAAGCGGTTGAAACCCTTGAAAAAGCTGTAAAATTTGTCTAGGATTTTATTCCCTCAAAGTTGCACACAATGAATGAAAACTAGAAAACTAGATATAGATTTTGTCTCCTGGCGGCGTCAAGAGTAAGGTGTGACGCCGTCAACTCGCCGCAAAAATAAACTCATATTGCCTAGATCCACTTCTGACGCCGTCACTCTATATGGGTTCTGAGTCGTCACTCTTTATGGTTACTCTTGATGGCCTTGGAAATTTTGTACGTGACGCCGTCAGATCCCCTTCACAAAACATTCTGGCGCGTCACGTCTATTTGATTTATCCACCCTTTTGTCAACTCATGACGCCGTCACTAACACCTTGTGACGCCGTCAAGTGCAATTTCCAGCATGATTTTGAGACTTTGCCATTTTCTTCACTTTTTCGCTCAAAAAATGTCCAAAATGCTTCCTTTTGTAAAATTCCTCTCAAAAGTACCTAAAATGACAAAAGGAACGATTTAGGGCAATATTTGATCAAATAATCTCGAGTTTGGCCTTAAATGACCCCCCAAAAGCGGTACACTTTTCGCTTCATCAGTGATTCGACCAGGTCGATTCGAAAAATGAGTTTTAAAAAATTGGTAAAAGGTCTGAAGTCAAACTTATAAACAAAACCGGTGAAATCAACACATTTTTTTGACGAACTTATGTTGTAAAAAAAATAATAAGACACATATGATTTTAACAATATGATATTTGTGTTGAATTTCACCAACTCTGTAACATCGCGAAGTCACAACAGTTGCCTCTTCAAACTGATGTTTATATCAAGTAACCAAAGCTATCTTAGCATTTTCTTGCATCCTGTTATTCTACAAATAATTCTGATGATCATTGATTCATTCTTAAAAAATTTATCGTATAAAAAATAATGATACGAAACAGTATACTACGTATAACATTAACAAAATCTATAACATTTACATTATTTTATGAATCCATGATGATCATCTCCATGCTAATGATTCAAAGCTTGTTGTATATTGGCTGCCTCCGTGTTCACAAAATACCAACACGAAGTATGGTATTATCTTGAAAAGATGACAAATTATAGATGAATCTATTCTGGTACTTGGCCATTTGTGAGTTTGAGGATGAATGTATAGGCATATTAGTATTAAGGGTGTATAGCGTTTGATGTTATGCATGTGAATTATACCCGGACTTTATATACTACTCCGTATCAAAGTTGCCAAAAGACTTTTTTTTACAAATATAGCATGTTAATTTGAAAATATAAAAGTTTGTTACAATTGATTCATTGAGATCATTTATGTACATACAATATATTAGTATAACATACCACCATATCATTTATTTAAATTTATGTGTTTTCTTAAAATAGATGTGCTTGAAACCAACAAAATAAAATCTACAAAAAATAAAAGAACTACAAAGTTAAATGCCATTGACTTGGCCCAAAAGCTTGTATGAGAAGTTAATATTGTCAAACAATTAGCATGCAACATTTCCATAAATTATTTCGGGATTTATGTGCGATAAAATTTTTCCTTAATTAGTTTTAAGTTAAGGATTAAATGCGTTGCCTTGTTTTGGTACTATTAAACAGACATTGATTTGCAGTTTCATTTTCCATTCATTACTTTCCATCAATACTTGAATTTTAGTTTCGATTTACATTCATTCATTGACCAGGCAAAATGGCATTTGATTTACATTTATTGGTTGACAACGATTTACATTTATTGGTTGACAAGGGTAAAATTGGTATTGACAAAAATTTCAGTTTTTCACATTTCACTTTTACTATTTTTCCATTATAACTAGTTAAGATTTAAAAAAAAAAAAAAAAAAAAAAAAAAAAAAAAAAAAAAAAACAGCTATAGGATAATTTATTTTCTTCTTTTTCGTGATTATAATGATAGGAACCACCAAAGCCAATGATATGAGGTTAAATGTGACAAACACATTCGCCAGTTACATGCATTGTCATTAAGCTTTCAATAACTGCTTCCACGCTAATTAACTAAAAATTAATCAATTGTTTTGGTTTATCTAATCCGATCATTAGTTTAACTAAACGTAATTGATCATACGTGATTAGGTCTAATAAAAAATATGTTTTTAAGGTAATCAGGGCCGGTCCTAACTTTTTTGATGCCCAGGGCGAGATGGTTGAAACATGCCCCCAATATATGTTATAAACATGCAACACATTATTTTTATTTGAGTTTTCACCTTAAAACAAAAACCAAATGCTTGGTCAAACAAATCCCACATGATGTCGGTATACATCAGTGGTCAATACTCCCGAAACAAAAATCACAAAACTCAACCCAATACAAACTTCACTGTTCATTTTTTCACTGGCCAAAAAATACTCAAAAAACTTTAAATATACACTGAATTAAAAGATTATCATCAACCAAACAGACCATAGCTTAGAAACTCTAAAACAATGAAAACATGAAAGGCTTCGAGCAACAAACCTTTAAATGTAACCAAATTTATCCACACACATTTAGATCTTACATAAATGTAAAATGGTGGTGTCGTATGGGAGAACCAAACATATAAAACAGATGCAAACATCGTTAGCCTTTAACACCCCATAACAAATTCAAAGACGCAAAAAAAAAAAAAAAAAAAAAAAAAAAACCACACCACCCACCTTAGCTAACAATCGTCACACACCCATCACCATCGTCACGCGCCATAGATGGCGGCAGCGAAGGGACCGGAGGCATCAAAGAGGCTGGCGGCGAGTGTGCTTATTTGTTGGCATGCGAAGAGGTGGGAGAGAGAGCTGCGATGTTTTACTTGTGTGTGTGTTTTTGTTTTGGTAAAATTAATGAGTGGTTGTGTAATATATAAAGGGGTTAATACTTTCCAAATACACATTAATTCTAGCCTTGTAGATAGTCATATCTTAACTACTTATAATGTATTTTTGGTCAAATGAAAAAGTGGAAAACTGGAAAAACTGAATTTTTAGTCAATCCCCATAATGCCCTTGTAACACTATGGAAAGTCCACTATGCTGAATGTTTTGAATCTCATACTATACTATGGCAACACAACTGGATATTTATTGGACATTTATGATCGTAAAGTTGGCACATTGACATTCGGAAAACACACAACTCAATATCACCATTCTCTCTATTTCCTTCTCTTTCTAACAGAAACCCTAACACAAAACCCACGCCACATAACCACTACCAGTAGATTATGCCGCCTCCACAACAACCAATATTGCCGCCACCAACAAGTGATTCCACCGAGCCGACCACCACCACGAGTTGCATTTTTTTTGGAGTTGTTGTTTTTGTTGTTGTTTGTAGGTAGTGTGAATTATGTTGCTAAAGCCTGTCTCAAACCAAGATATATACGCCGCCTGAAGATATAACAGATATTAAAGGGGAACCAAATCGTGTTTCAATTTGTAGTTTTTAGGTGCAAACAGTAATTTTTTTAATGTTTACAATACTTATGAGATGTTTTGAAGTTTTGTACTAAACTTAGAATGAAATTGTAAAATTTGCAGGTCTTAAAGCATCCCCCAAGATGTTTTAATGCATGTTATTTCATACAAGGTGTAGCTGGATTAGTTGCATATGGGAAACTGATTGTTGCAAGAGCTTAATAAAGTCCACAACTATGAAAGGTTGTCTCGGTTTCCATTTTGTTTTTTTGTTACTTAGTATGCCATTAGTCGGCTTTTAGATAGTTTTTCAAGTATGGTCTTACCGTATATTCGTGAGAGTATTATTTGTGTTTAGATAAATTTGTTCCATTTCTAAGTATACCAAGGGTGTTTGGAATTACATATCTATAGAGATTATTGCCTTCTTTTGTTTTTGTAAAGAAAAGAAGCACTTTTGAAGTGTTTGGATTAATAGAGGCTATTTTGATTACATTTGAATAAATGACACACAATGCTAAGTAGTTACTTTAATGGGACTTATAAGTCATAAGTGTGTGGTAATGATATGCAATCCAAACACCCCCCATGGCTGGAAATAATTTGTTGCTTACTTGGCTCAATTATAATAAAGGTGATGTTGAATTTCTGCAATCTGCTCTACTCCCTAACCTCATAACGGTAAAAATGTATCCCTTTTTCTGGATTGTATCTTAGTGAAACTTACGTGCTCCGTCTGATAATTGATTCTTCATTTATTATAGGGGGATGACGAGGTTCAAAAAAAGGTTAATGGTTTACTTTGAGTTAAGGCGGCTATTCTCAAGATCCGAGTTTCCTTTTGCTATAACTGCCCTTAAACGTGGATTGGGTGATGTTGTTCAAGTGACCATGTGACCGAAAGTAATCTCCAATTCCTTTTGGGTTTTGATTTTTTTAATATGAATTGGTGGTTTTTCGGTTATTTTTATTGAACATATGCTAATTAGAATGTATTTCCTCCGTTTGCACATAAGCCAGGGAAACAATGGAGGGAGTTACTTGATAGCAATGAGCATACCAGGTTTGTATTTAATGTGAACTTTCGGTTCCCCGTTTTCTAACGGATTATTTGGACTTAGTTTTCTAACATGCCTCTTACTACTTATGTTCAAACATCAATTGTTCAGACAGCAAAGCTGTAAAATAGCATCAGCTAAGCCTGTCCAAATAGGCATGTTTGGTGCTGTCCAAACAGAACATAGGAAGTGTAAAAAAAAGCATTTAAACCTGTCCAAATAGCGTTTAAAGGTTGTGAAAACCTGTAAAAATCCTTACGCACCAGTATAGAAAGTCGGTGATAAGGGTGATTGTGTGGCTAGAATTTTGTGGTGGTGCCGCTACATTGTTTTCACGAGCAGAACTAGGAAAGTAACACAAGCAGGAAAATTAAGTACTACCAAATATTATATTTGGACAGCACCAAACATGGCTGTTTGGACAAGCTTATAGGTAATCAGCGGGGTTTTTTTTTTTTTTTTTTTTTTTTCTTTTTTTTTTTTTTTTTTGTTATGTTTAATGTTATGCGGCATGTGAAATATGCGGGCCTCGTTTGGAATTTTGGTAGCCTTTTACACCGGGGTAGCATATCATTAGTAAAGGTAATATTTTTGGAGTATGAGTTCCGGTAAGCAAACCAACCACAATTCATAAACAGCCCTTTGCACTTTGAACATGAAGGTGAGTTTATTTGGTCTATGTGTTTTGTAAAAGAATACAAGTACTTTCAAGTATTAGGTTAGTCTTTGTTTTGAATTGACACAAATTTTGGATATCATTGCAGTCAAATATGCTTGAAACTTTTCATACAGGTAAAAAATTAAGTATTTAATATGAAAAGAGGAATAAGTCTAGCTATAAGAAATATTCCTGCTGCAACCATCGTAGCAGCATGTATAAGAGCCGAAATAGCAACTGAATAAGCAATATATCTTAAGTAATTGGTGTGAGTTATGAATTTTCTTTTTGAGTATTATGTTCACTATATTGTTTGCAAAAATATGCTCACTTATTAAGGTAAAAACGCTGGTACAGGGTATTGCAATGTCCTATAATATGTGTCTCTTTTTACCTTTTGATGATGATAAAAATAAATAAATAAAAAAACTATTCCATAGTGATGTTCCCACTTAGTTTCTAGCTAGGCGCAATAAGTATAAAGCATTTCATTGGTTAGAGTAGATATAGCAAGGTGCAGTATGCTAGCCTTAAAATTTCCTTTTTAATATACTTACTTAGCTTGGTCGGGACTTAAAACGTGTTTTGAATTAGATGTTTGGTTGCTATTTTTTCTGTCAAAATAGGGTGTTTTGTTGCTGTCAAAAGAAGATCCATTTAATTGTGTCCTATTTGTGGTAAAAGATAGTTTTTTTGGCTAAAATTTTTCAGTCAATATGGCCTATTTGGTTTATGGTATCTCTGTCCAATTATGGGTTGTTTGGTTGATGTTTTGGGTATCAAAAATAGTTTATTTAGTTGTTTTTGCTGTCTAAATGGGCAGTTTGATTATTGTTTTTGGCCGTAAAAGTGGCCATTTTGGTTTCTGATAAAAGTGGAAAGTGCTTTACCGTGCGATGTGACACCTACTACGACCATTTAACTATCTATCAATTTCTTATTGTTGTAGGCGTTCCTGAGGACCCATAGAGTAATCGTGTAAGGTTGCGCACAAACGGTGAACGTGTACAATCTATGGGGAAAAGTTCACGATAAGTGGTTCAAGATATATTCAGGCGCTAGGCGCTGGATGAAGGTTCCGGCTACCTGTCCAATATTCGCTGTTATCATATTTTATTTGACAGTACTTGAGATCCATTTGTATATATATGACTTATATAAGTGCCATTAATGTTGTAACAAGTTTATAGATATTTTAAATTAATAAAATTGGATACTTATCGTAGCTGATGTTTTGCTTTTTAAGTTGTGATTGCCATCTAAAATCCAAACAGGTCTAACTGGAATGTCTGACCCTTACACAAAGTTTGGTTGGTGTACAAATGGAGTACTTCTAAAAGATACATTTACTTTTTGTAAAAGTGCATGAGAAAGCTGTTATTCCATCAAACTTTGTTTAATTTGCGAATTGCGTTGCCAACTCAAACACCAACAAAATTTAAGACACATTTACATATAGCAACAACAAACGATAATCACGAAAACAAAAAAGTCGACACTATCGACAACTCAATCCTGCAGCAACACGCGCGCCACCACACTCGTTATCTCATAATTGATGTAATGTTTTATTTTCCGTTTCTCTAAATGTTTTTATATGTTTTTTGATACATGTTAAGAATTTTTGTTTGAGTTGAATTATCGCATGTTATAACCATTTGCAATTAAATTTTGATATTTTCGCGTTCTATTTTGAATGTTACACGAAACTCTTACTTCAATATCGCATATCGTTAATTGTCAGCCGCTAGGAATTTCCGTTGCTATGCACGGGTACTCACCTAGTACTTACTGAATATACATTTTTATAAAGGCATTTTCGGCATTGACCAAAAATTCAATATTCACTTTTTCATATTTCACTTTGACTATTTTTTCATTATAAGTAGTTAAGATATGTATTATAGATAAACTTGTTAGTTTCAATATTAACATAGGGTTTAGTGCGTAACCTCATTCACTTTTTACACCAAAATATATACCACCTCCAAGAAAAAAAATTCCCAGCAAACTTAATAATACGCCAGCGAGGTGTTCTTTAATGTAACTTAGTAACGTTCGGCAGCACGTGGTGCTTCAATTGTATCATGCCAAACATACGATTTTTTTTTCTTTTTTTTAATGAAAATTGTGTCAAACACAGCCCTAAACAGTTGCGGAATTAGGGGATATCCTTAGGTATCATGGGACATCGATGGATTTTTGAATTGTAGTGCTAGATTTCATAAAAAGTCCTAGATTTCCAAAGTTATACTTGGTCCAAACAAAATGGATCTGTTACTAGCTTCATTAGTCCGTTAATAGATTAAAAGTAAAAGTATTATTATTATTATTATTATATGCAATTATGCATTTTCGGAAAGATATATATGCAAAAACCCTATTATTATTATTATTATTATTATTATTATTATTATCAAACTCGATTTTTGATGAAATATATTCTTTCAAGTTTTCTCCCTATATTATATTTCAATAATAATTGTGCATTGTCACTCATATTCATAGTTTTGCCGCTGACTTAACGTAGTGTTAGGTATATTGTATGAAAGTGGGAATAAAAAGAATTATTACGATAGAATAAAAAAATGTTGTTTGTTTACAATTATATGATGTATGATGTATGATTTCTTACAAGGATGACTCATCACACACACACACAATCATTTTCATACATTAGTTTTTTTTTTTCCTTGTAATGAAATCAAAATTACATAAAAGTCCATCATAACTAACCACATTAAATAAACTTTTTATCATCGATAGGCATTTTAGTCTTTTTCTTATCGATTACATTATATCCTATCATACCAACCAAACAGGATTAATAACGGTAAAATGAATCATTACATTGTTAAATTATGGATATTATTTTAGTAGTCGTATGTTAGGATCGAACTCGAGATCACGGGATTGCACACAATACGTATGAAGAGTAAAAGAATAATTATTTATAAATGTTATATGTAATTAACAATAAACACAAAACTAGTAACGACCGTTAATATTTAACGGAGAATTTAACGACCGTTAGATGAAGATTAGGAAAGTAATACTTGTGATTAATTGGAAACAAGAGAAGGTTCCGGAATCCCTTGGGGGAAGCCTAGACCAATCGGCCAAGGGGTGGTTTCCATCTCCTTTGTGCCTTGAGCTCCAAGTAATCTCTAGTATATAAACGCCTCATCGGATATTGGTTTCTCATAACTTGTACACACATTCTAGGTGTTTTCTTTCTCTCCTCTTGTCCTAAAATCAATCCAACTCAATCCTTTTCTTAGGGATTCGATTTCTTATAGCTAAAAGGTTTTGTGTTTGATTTACTTGCATAAACTTTTACTTGAATTAGTACGTGTGTACAAGAACGTGATTCAAACACACTATTGTTTGATTCTTGGATTGAATTACAAAAGAGGTAAGGGGTAATTCTTATAATCCACATAAACCTTAATTAGGGTTCTTGAATTGAAGATTGCAATTGATTTTTGTTCGGGCTAGAATCACAAAGGTATGTTTACTATTTATTATTGATTAATTAATTACATGTTATATGATCTTGTAATTGCTTCCGCTATGCTCACTTGATGTGTTTGGTTTATTTTATATGATTGTCATGATATAATAATTCAAACAGTGGCATCTAGAGCCGTTATAATGTGTAATTAATTATCGAAATGTATAAAAATTAAATCTTGATTCGTTTAATTACATGTTTTTAGGGTTTTTCGATTCCTAACCCTAATTTTTTTATTAGGTCGATTGACCTATTAGGGTTTTTAGGGTTTTGTTTTTTTTTTTTGATTTTTTTAATATGATTAGAAACCCTAGGATGTCATGTAATTGGTTATGCGTTTTAGTAAACGATCTTGGTGCAATATGTTAATTGTTAAGCATAATTTATGAAAAGTGCATATTTGCATGGATTTAATTGTGTGATAATTTAAATTGTATATATTAATTAAATGTTAAGTTATATCGAAACATGTAAATTTATTAATAGATGTCGAATTTGAGAAGACTCTAATATTAGGTAATCAATTATGTGCTATGTGGTATTTGCTTAGTTTTGGCTTACGCAATCGATTTATCGATGTATGTGGCTCTTTTTCTTTTGAAGAAGAAAGCCTTAATTGAATAAATGCATTATACACCTAGACTTGATTATTAATAGGACTATTGAATAAGATTTGCATGTGGCTACATGTTTTATACATATTTAATTGTTATGTTATGTATATGTTTATTTGGTTGTTTATTTTTTTTTATTATATATATTACTTGTTTTTGTTTATTATTATGTTAGACATGTTTATAAACGAAAAGGGTAATTTTTGAATAGAAAAATAATATGGACTAAATAAATGGCGAAATTGTTTTGGTTTAAGAGTCAAAATTTCAAAGGATTGGTTGATTGATGTTTTTGTACATAGTGTGCGAAAGGCGGACCGAAGGTTGCCATACAATGTGCTTGTAGAGAGGGGTTATTAAAGACCATGCACCTACCGGTTCTCTACAACTGCTTGTGTGCCGACTCTAGACTTATCTATATCACTATATTACGTACACTGTCATCTGAAGGGTGAATTCACCACAATTCCACAATGATTATCTGAAACACTAAGCCTTAGGGCTTATACAAAAGTACGATATAAGTGGATGATAATTGTTGGTAATTCTTTAATTGGTGAACCCGATACCTCAATCAAAACTTTGTTATTTTACTTTTAGTAAATTGGTAATAAAAATATTTTATAAAACCAATGTTATGAAGTTGTATGCATGCTTCTTCATACATTATTTTGATTACACGTCAAAATTTAATACCCTTATAAAATTAAGCCGAACGCCATCTAATTAAGAACACTTGAAGTTGTAATTTACGTCATGTGATAACTTGGCGAGATTGCAATGGAGAGGTAAATTTCATAAATTCATTGCTAGCAGATCAACTGATGTGATGGATTTATGAGTTTGCAGTTTTTAAGTTAGATGACTTAAATTGAGTAGGAAGTGAGATCTTGGACTCAAGGCATTAAGATGGGGATGAAACATGCTTACATTACAAAGGTTTTGTGAATGTAAATCCCATAATGATCTAGGAATTGCAATATGATATTGGCAATTATTGTTCGACAATTACCTTGTTGAATACTATCATTACTAGCAGATCAACTGATGTAATGGTACTATGTCAATTTGGATCCTAGCTTTAAAAAAATACTATGGTTTATATGAATATATTTACCTATGGGTATTTTATTTTCTTAAAGACCTAATTATCGAAAATACTGAAATTGAATTTTGTAATTCGTTTTAATGTATTAATGCAACGTTCAAACCGTAAATGCACTTTGAGCTTTGGTAAATTGATCTAGTTCTGTTTTCAAACAAATGTTTGATTAAGAATAATTTACTTAAAAGACAAAAGAAGTCTCCTTTCTATGAAAGAAGAGTGAGACATAATCCTATTTCTTTTTATGAAAAAGGATAATAGAAATATTAGATATGTCTAAATTCTAATATAACTCATAGCAAATTTTTAATAGTTAAGAAAATTGCGAATATTTTCCATAGGGATTTCATCATCTTCATTCGGTGATTAAATTCTTAGTAACAAATATGATATTTGGTTAACAGAAAATTATGTATGACATTTTATGAGTTATTATAATTAGAAGCTAGACTAATTACCGCAAAATGGTAAAAGACAAACTAGTTTATTCATCTAGTTGTTTTGACTATTAAAAAGGTGCTACATACATTTTAGGATGGTAGACCTGTTAAGGAAGAAATTGCATGCCCAATTTTTTAAGTTAATCGCATTTGATGGATAGTCCATCATTTACAAAGTAGAATACACACTTTAGTGCATAAGTAATTGTTACGTATGGATATTCAAAGGTGTAGGAAAGTTAAAAGCACACTATTTTCTTTCACTGGATATGAAAAATTTACAATGTTGTCAAATTCAGTGGAAGTATTGTGTACTTATTACTGAATAAGGAATTATTGTATTGATCTTTAATTCAGTGGGAGTTAGAAGCTTTGACATCTTGGTAGCTAAAGATAATTACTTTCCAAGTGTAGACACTCATACTTTTAAGAATAGTCTTGTACGTTTCCTTACTATACATTGATGTTCTATAACTACTTGTTATTCTAAAATCTATGACACAATCATATTGATCACATAAACAAATGCATGGCATGTTGTTTATCAACTATATGAGGTTGTTCCATGCACAAGTAGGAGAAATGTTATCTTTAATGTGTGCAAGAAACAACCCATAAAGATATGATTAATAGATTCTCTTGACTGCAAGGTAAGAGAATTACTTTCTAATATGAATTATATACATCTAATTCAAGAAACACTTGGTGTTGCTATTTATGTTATGTGAGAGCTTAGCTAGATTGAAACAACAAGGTAAAATTCATATTTTCATTACTAGCAGATCAACTGATGTAATTGAACTATGAGAATTTGCAGTTTCTAACTTAGATACCTATTAGAACATGTGTCAATATGATATTAAGACTACTTTAATTTGTATATTTATGAATTCTTGGAATGACATAAATTAATAAACTAATCTAATGCTACTTCAATCTGAATATTTATGTGTTCTTGGAATGACATAAATAAATGAAGAAATAATGTTATTTACATTATTGTGAAGTAATATATTAACTTGAAATTACTATTGAAACCAAGAGATGGTGTTCATAATTACTTTAGTTAAACATGTTTATGTTTCATTGTAAAGATATAAACATAAAGTATTTTAATTGTTACAAGACTTATAATAAAGTAAGACATTATCTTTATGTGTTTTAATTAAGACATATACATGAAGTCATTAAATTGTTAATGACTTATAAACGTATAGTGAGATTATAACAGTTTATGTTTTCTTGTAAAGACATGGACATGAAGTGACTTTGTCAAAAGTACTTGTGTTATAAGGCATGTAATTGGCTTGAAAATACTATTATACCATTAAAATGAATTAGTTGGTAAATAGACAAGTCAAAAGGAATATGTTTATCTTTAATATTGTTAGATTGTCTTACAATATTAATACTAATGAAATACCAAATGTTTATGGTATCTTCAGGTAGGAAAATCAAACTCTTGTTAGATTGTTTGATTAAAGACAACTATGATTTCTTTTCTTCCAAAAGTTATCAAGGTTAGAATATTGAGTATGGCTTGGACATATTAAATAAAACTCAAATATAGAAGATTAATAAGACATTATCATATGATGGAATGTGTTGAATGTAATCAATTACATTAAGTCTTAAATTGAAGTTCTAAATTTATTTAACTGCTTATAAAGAGGTTATTAACAAAGTAAATGCAGGAACTATCAATATGTATTTGTAATATCTCAAAAGAGAACATTATATTGTTTCTTTATTTGCTAAGTATTTAAAGATAGTCTTTAAATTACTAAAAGCAAGTGGGAGTTTTGATCTTTAAAAGATAAAATCACAAGATACATAATCTTCTAAAATACACTAGTAAATATCATGATGAAGTTTAACATTTGAATGTTAAATCTCAACATGATAATAAAGTTTGACATTTAAATGTTAAATCTCAAGATGATAGAATTATCATTCATAGAATAGCAATATATCTAAGATATTTGATTAATATGCTGAGGGCTATGATTTACAGGATTATTGTAAACCTGATAATCATTATGATATATTACCAAATATGAAATTAGGTAAAGTATACACGATATGAATGATTAAGATGCTGTCCATAAAGATAATCAATTTTAGAAACTTGGTTTATCTTAATAGTTAGACTAGAAAATGAAGATGAGTTTCTTCAAAGATAAGGTAACCATTCTGGTTTAAATCTTTGTATAGAAATCATATGGACAATGTTGTACACGTATTTAACGTATGTTTTATGACAAGATTATTAATAACACTTAAGCAATTAACTGTGATTGAATATTCTTGTCTAAATACATTAAATATATATAAAGATTATGATTGTCATATTTATGAAATTGACAATGGAATATCAAAACTCTTTCTTGGGTGATTATTTGAGCGAGGATGATAAGTAATCAAAAGGAGTTTATGAATTCAAATAAATCTTTAGAAGTGTACAAAGTGCAATAATCCATAGATGGATATATGCATGCATCTAGAAGATTACTCTTATGTTTAATTATTAAATTCATGTTTTGATTTATAATTGAAATAAGATAATTTCTAAGTATTCCTAAAAGCTAGTGGGAGTATTATGTTTAATTTCTTAAATCATATATGTTGTAGAACATATAAAAGGTAACATTCCATATAAGTTAAAAGTTAAGTCTTAGAATGGAATGAAACTTTACTTGTAAGATTTAGAAAATAAGACATACAACCTTGGAATGAATGTTTATTGTTGAAACATGTGCGGTAAATAAATCTAATATAACATGATATATTATTTAGAAAGTCTAAATAGATATGTATGACATGAATAAAATCTAAGTATGACTCAATGATTTTTTCATGAACATCATGTTTTGTTGTATCATGCTTGATTACAAGATGATTTGGCAATATTAATATCTAATTAAAAGTTATTAGATAACTTGTGTAATATTTTAAAAAGAATATGTTTGATTATAGAATCACATCCTAAATCTGGAACAGCTTCCAAATTATATAGATGAACAATTGATCAATTGTTGTGCAAATTTTCATAGCCAACAAACTTGAGAGTTTGAAGGGCATCAAACATAATACAATTGATATTAATGTTTACGGGAAATTTTAATAGCATATTGTTGTTGCATACAATGATGCTAATGAAATTGAGACGACACTCAATACTAGTTATGGTAAGGATTTCATCCTTGGCTATATGTACTAGTTGTGCTTAATAAGAGCATAGTTGCATTATAAATTAAGAGAATAAGAATACTTTAAACTTTAAAATGTTTGAAAGTTTAATTATCATAAATTGGTGGTTAAGGATGTCACACATTTTATGAAATATTATATGGCATTGTCAAAATAGTTGAGTATGCACATATAAGAACTTCAATAGTTGAATTCTTGAAATAAGTATTCTTAAAATTCCGATAGATCAAAGTTAGATGATTTATGCCTTGTCAACAAGTATGAATGTCATTACTTGCGAAATAATTCATCAACAAGAGTTATCATGCATTGATCTATTTAGTATTTGGATAAGGGATGTTAAACAATTATTATAATAAATTTAAATATATGGTATGTTTAATTTATAATATATTGTATCCTATATTTGTATGTTTAATCCATGAATAAATGTTATTCTAAATTGTACATTGTCAGTTAATAATATGGGAATATTATTAAATCAAGACAAATCTGAAGGTTGGTATAATATACTCAAAGTATATTGATGCGTAGTCATGCCATTTCAGATGATATTCAATGTTACCGAATATAGGACTTATCCCAACAAAATGATGTTACTTTATGGATTTTGTTATTAAGTAAATCATGAGAAGTTATCCTCATACTTGAGATGCAAGATAAGTGTCATGAATGTAGTACATTTTTGTGGAACAACTTAACGCTATACGTAACTGGTAGTCATAAGGGTTATTTTCGAAAGTGTTGCAAAGTTTGTGGGTTTTGCTTGTAGCCAAGATATAATTTGTTCATTCAAATTTATTTTTGGAGTTTAATACTGTTGGGCCCCTCGTAGGGTTGGTAAGATGTATGTGTGGCCACACCCAAGATCTCCCCTGAATATGTTCAGAAGATTTGGTAATCTTGCTCAATCACAAACAACGAGAAACAGAATGGTTAATTAAGGAATGACTTTAATCCGTATCCTTATTAACGTGGTATTAGAAACAAAAGGATAATAATAATGAGAAATCATTAAAAGGTTTGTCCAGGAGCCTTACTCGAGATCATACTAGAGGCATCGGCGTGTTGCAAGACGCTAACCGATGTGATTACATTATTAAAATATGTCCAAGTGAGAGCTGTTAGATTATGGACATTATTTTAGTAGTCGTATGTTAGGATCGAACTCGAGATCACAGGATTGCACATAATACGTATGAAGAATAAAAGAATAATTATTTATAAATGTTATATGTAATTATTAATAAACACAAAACTAGTAACGACCGTTAGTATTTAACGGAGAATGACTAACGACCGTTAGACGAAGATTAGGAAAGTAATACTTGTGATTAATTGGAAACAAGAGAAGGTTCCGGAATCCCTTGGGGGAAGCCTAGACCAATCGGCCAAGGGGTGGTTTCCACCTCCTTTGTGCCTTGAGCTCCAAGTAATCTCTAGTATATAAACACCTCATGGGATATTGGTTTCTCATAACTTATACACACATTCTAGGTGTTTTCTTTCTCTCCTCTTGTCCTAAAATCGATCCAACTCAATCCTTTTCTTAGGGATTCGATTTTCTTATAGCTAAAAGGTTCTGTGTTTGATTTACTTGCATAAACTTTTACTTGAATTAGTACGTGTGTACAAGAACATGATTCAAACACACTATTGTTTGATTCTTGGATTGAATTACAAAAGAGGTAAGGGGTAATTCTTATAATCCACATAAACCCTAATTAGGGTTCTTGAATTGAAGATTGCAATTGATTCTTGTTCGGGCTAGAATCACAAAGGTATGTTTACTATTTATTATTGATTAATTAATTACATGTTATATGATCTTGTAATTGCTTCCGCTATGCTCACTTGATGTGTTTTGTTTATTTTATATGATTGTTATGATATAATAATTCCAACATACATTACATCATTTATTCCATTACGTCGTTTGTTATATTCATTTGACATTTCGTTCTGTCCTACCAAACGAACCATAAGCTTTTACAATTTCGCTTCGTAAAGTTTGTGAGATAATGTCATTAGTTTCCACTCCTTTTTTTATATTTAATCTAGCTTCTGTTCACTGTAATATAAGTTTTTGTCGTCCCTCCTCTTTATCATAATAAATATGCACAAATTTTTATGAAATTCTGCTAACTATATTCTCTTACTAATAGTATCTCACATATACCATCAAAGTAAATTTTCATTAGTTGAAATATAATATGGAGCATGTATTTAGGGATATCTCAAAATAGTAAGTAACATGAACATTTAATATGAAATGAAAAGAGTACATTGTTTATGATAGAAGTTTAGATTTATTTAAATGTTTGTTGACAATATACTAAACTATATTATTTCAATCTCTTTTATACCATCGCATGTTGTGTTAATTATGAATCTCGTGATTATTGAATCACACATGATATAACTTGGTCGGTATCAGTTTTAAAAGTTCATTGACTTTATTCTGATTGTGTAAATGTTTGGGATCACTTGTGGATTGAATGATACTGCAAATTTAAATAATAATAGTGGCATTGACCTTCTAAAAGAATTTCATAAACCCTTCAACCAAACAGTTACGTTACTCGTGTAAAGCAACATTGAAGAATAGTTTTTATGCTTTTTTTGGATCTTTAATTTAGTTCTAACCCAACAATTTTCCGCAGCAAGACTCATTAAAAGGAGTATAGATTAGCTGTAAATGAACTTTTACACACATGGTAATGTAGCTGATGCAATAAATAAAGTACATAACATAATCTTACAGGCCGCATACGTAAATCCATGAAAAATGAGGTTGTTTATCAATGATGGTCACACCAACCTCCTAAAAATAGAGGGTTTTACCTGGTTTGTGTTGGTGTGGCGGTGAGTTCAAACTCGGTGGATTAGTCGGCTAAAAGTTCAAAAATCATGGTTATCAAAAAAAATGTGCACAAGTACCTATACGTTAAGATGATTGATTAGTGTACGTTGGGGGACATTTGAAGAATTTTTGTATGAATGATTTTAATCTCACACATTAACAAGATTTAGAAATTTCAAATCCTACATTAATACATTAGGCGAACGCATCGACGTCGTATTAGATTATTGAGAGAGTTAGATACAGAAGTAATAACACATTGAAAAATAACAATTTATCACAGTTAACTATTACACAAAACATTTTTTGAGACGCCAATACCACACAACTCTACGAGTAGCTCTCCTCTCAGTCCAAGTATGCCATGCCAAACCCCCGATTAGTGATTTAAGATCAAGTTCATGTTATGCCCCTCCAATGGCAGTCGTACACTCATTCTCCTAAATGCATATGTCCATACATGACGTTGATTACAAACATACAGAGGCTGGCTGATATAATAAGTTATCGTGTTAATGCAGGAAGAAGATCTAATGACATTCCAACATCAAATGTCATATGGGGGTTATATGTGTTTGATAGTCCTTCAATCATTATACTTGATAATTATGTGTGTGTATAACGAGTTGATATATGCAAATTGTTTTTTTGATTTAATTGGAAAGTCAAGTGGCATTTAATCCTCAAATTCACGAGTTGGCCTCACATGGTAGTGATTAATTATTTAACAAACTTGCAAATAAATATATATTATGTACTTCAGGAGTTACCAAAATTTAATGGTTTGTTAATGTATGTCGAACAACCAATGTCATCTCATCCTGCAACTAGTGAACCTATCGAGCCTATGAAAACCAAAGTGGAAAGAGTTACAGAGTGTTGGTGTATGTGTCTGAAGGACACATGCCGGACGACAGAGGTCTCCACGCGTCCGAACCACAACAGATGAAGAACACTCTTTTACCCCGAAGATCCTTTTATCCAGCATTTCGTACCAAGGACCATACTTGAGGGATATTGTCCCCATGTAGACTGACGCCGAGCACCTAGGCTAGGCATAGTCTGGCTTGCTCCATCCCCATGTTTTCAGGTATAGTAGTTGGGGTAGTATAAATACCCCAACCTTATTCAATGTTCAACCAACTATCTTACCACGCATTTACTCTCACATTTATTACTTTGCCTTTAGCTTAAGCCTTTACTTACTCTCATGCCGAAGCTTGGTCTTGGAGTCAAAACTTAGGGGCGAGACTAGCGCATTTCTTTCATTTGTGTTAGGTGCTCGATGTAACACCCCCAAAATACCGCAGTGGAAGACTGTGTCATAGGGGTGCTACTTCATAATACAAAGTACAAGGTATAGAAAACAAACTCTAAATGAGACGTTTTGAAAAGTTACCATTCGATTAATAAATTCCGAGTTACAAACTTGAGTTCCATAATACAATACATAAGAGTTTTAGACATATCGAATGGTAAAGATAAAAGCATAAGTCTTCAAAACATGCCAAGCGACTCTATGCTCCATGCAACAACTATCACCTTATAGACCTGAGATAAACATGCTAAAGTGTCAACACAATGGTTGGTGAGTTCATAAAGTTTGTCTTAAAACAGTTGAAAAAGCCTCAAAAGAATGTTCACACAGCAAAGGCATTGAGAATCCACTCAGTTGCAAGTCCCGCCATAAGAGACTTGCAACATGTGTGTTCACAACCCACTGCTAATGTATATGGTATAATAAAGACATGTATAAGTTCATCAAAACAGTTTAGCAATTAGTTGTGAGTCTACACTTCATCTCCGAAGACCTCACATTTATGATGTATCCAACATTCGCAAATGTTAGGATGTATCAAAGCCTCAATGGTCATCCAACAACTTAATTTGGAGCCATCGGAAGTCTCAATGGTCATCCAGCAACTTAATCTGGAGCCACTGGAAGTCTCACAATCAAGTATAACGCAGTTAAGTATAACACGGTCATATATGTATGAAATCAAGTATAATGCAATCAAGTATAAGACAATCAAGTATAAAAGCTTTGAGTATTTGTACAAGTAAGCAAGTAGTTGTGCATGTATCCCCCCCCCCCCCCCCCCCCAAAGAGTTAAAACAAGTATGAAAAAGTAGGGGCTATGACTCACCTTAAGCTTAAGTGATGTGAAATCAAAGTGGTAGTCGAATCGTGAAAGTCTCTAAGAGCAGCCTATAATAGAACGTTGCGACTTAGGTTTGGAGTAACGTCTAAGAATACGAAGAATTACCTATATATGTCTTGCATAATGTTCATGATGTAGTACTTAGTATATAGTGTAAGTCTTTAAATATAAATGGTTTATGAAACATGTATAGGTTGTATATCTCTTACTACCGTTCGGGCCGACATAATTCAGAAGTCATGGAGTAAACGTTCGAGGAGCCAGGACACTTTAATTCGTAAATCCACAACTCATCTCGACGGCTTACTTAATGAACTCCTCACATGAGGCTCCCTACTATTGTACTATTTGATAACAAATATATAAGTTTTGATCCGATAAGTTACATGTCCGATATTTGAATAAACTTAGAAAAGTTTACTTTTACATGAAGATTGTTATTAGGGTAAGTTTCTTAAGTCTTGTATCTCGTGGTTCTTTAGGTGGAGTAGATCCAAATTGTTTGTTCAAGTTATCGTCAACTCCTTGTTTCATGTTTTCGCCTAAGTAAGTTTATATGGTCATTTAGTCATGGTTTCGCCATGACTTTGATCATTTTTCCATGGTCTTGAGACTCAACCTTGGCTTTAGCCATGGTTGTGGTCTTGGCTTTAGGTCATTAGACCTCTTGGTCTTAGTAAATCATAACTATTATATAGTGACTTTGGTCTAAAATGGGCTGTTAAGATTTTGAAGAAAATTATCACTCGGAAAGCATTTTCAGGGCTCGAGCTTCTTTATACCTGAACAAAAACGTCGTTCCAGACAACTTTCGTGTTTTAACTTTTTGATGAATCGGACCAGAAGTGGGACTTTCAAAATGGCAGAATGCAAAAACAGTAGGTATAGGCAGTTTTGCCGTTTTGGTTTGGCTAACTTCAAATGGCCATAACTTTTGACTCGGGTACTCGTTTTGGGTGATTCAAATTGCTATGTTTTCCTTGTTAAGACCTCTTTAACAGTAAGTAAGTGTCAAATATCAAAGTTATACTATTTTGGTCGTGGTTCTCCATAAAAATCACTAGTTTGCTTGTTTACTTGTCATAAGCTAACATATGTATACTAATACTTGTTTTATCCATTTTTAAACATCATGAACACAATAACAAGAACATATATAGCATGAAAGGAATACAAAGAGCATGAAAATGATAATTAAGCAAGAAAGTATGTTAGGGTTTGCTTACAACTTGAGGCTTTCTAAAAGAAAGGTAAGTAACTAGTAAGGTACGGACTTTGATAGACTTAAGCTTCACCCTTTGCAATCTATGATAAACCGAAGTTATTTGAAGATTATAACGACGCCTTCTTGAAGTCCAAAGCTATTTGAAGATTATAACGACGTCTTTTTGGAGACTTTAAAGTTATAACAACTTTTCTTAGAAAATTTCCAAGATTGAAGATCAAACACTAGTTTTCTTTAAAAAAACTAGTTAACTTTCTTACAAAATATAAGAAAAGTGCCTTAGGTTTTAGGACTTGAAGGTTATAAGAAGGTGTGGTGCAAGTTTTCTATGTGTTTTTAGCTTGGTATTTATAGGGTAGGAAAAATAGTTAACCATATATTGGGTTAGAATTTAACCATGGTTAGTTTAGACACTTGTAAACATCCTAGAGATCAATGGTCAAGATTTAACCACACATGGTGACTCCCCCCCCCCATATTGGCGGTTCATGAACTTGGAGAACAAGGTGTGGACTTTTGATGATATTATCCTACTTATGTGACTAGTTTTGACCCCGTAAATTGCTAACCGTAAATGATTAAGCCTCAAAACGTAAAACCGGGTATCGTAAAAATATGAAACTTGAAAGTATTGTTAAACATGTCAATATACTCCATAATAAAATATAAAATGAGTGGTAGGTTCTATCGGGTGCTAAAACCCTGCTAAAAAACTGGAAACACGGGTCTAAAACGCGTAATTCGCGTAAAATGCTGAACTGGAAAACGTAAAATTCCAAAACTTTTGGAATTGTCATAAAATGAAAGAAAATCATATTTCTATTGTTTATAATGTTTTATGGATATATCGGGATGCTGGAAGGACGTTTAAACCTAAAAGTAAATCTCAGACACGGCTTCGTGATTTTTGCAGAAATGATCCGACGAGTGTGAAATTCTCGGATTATCATTAAAATAGTTTAACTTACGAGAATATGAAATAAAAATTTTGGACGTGAATAGTAAAAGTGAATAGTGAAATTTTCGGAAATAAAAGTTAACCTGAAATTGCGAATTGTTACAGTCTCTACCCCTTCAGGAAACTTCGTCCCGAAGTTTAGTGTGTCTAGGTCTCTTATCTTAATAGCGGCATAATAAAGCTAGGTTTAGAATAGAATAATATGGTAGTATAAGGTACGTACCCGTTACGCATTGCGGGCTTCCTTAGCACCCAAATAGTATGCTCGACCCCGAGGTGGACTAACATTGTATCCACGGTTTGGGTTATTTTCTTCAAGCATTACTGCTAGAGTCGGGTTATCCAGCACTTGTCCCTGTGCCCTATTTAACTTAGGACAAGTATCTCGGAAGTGGTTTGGGCTGTTGCACTCAAAGCATGTCTTTTGGTTGTTTCTTATATTGCCCGCATTCACCGGTGTTACTTGCCTTGCCGTTGCTTTACACTGATTTGTAAAATGGCTCTTCTGATTGCAATTAGTACACATTCGACAGGGCTCAGACATCTGATGATGATAAGCACATTTATTACACTTAGGATGTGGACCTTCATACTTTCCCTGATCATAAACTGTTGCCGCAAATCCTCTTGCTCTCTTATTATCAACCATTGTACCCTTTTGCTCGCCTGATTCACCTGCTCCCTTCCTTTTATCACTAATCTTCAAAGTTCCATTCCTAACCATCTCATCTGTTAGGGTCCCTGCTCTTAATATTGCACTTTGAATTGTGGGAGGTTCGGTTGTTTTTATTGTCCCACGAATCTCAGGAACAAGGCCATAGATGTACCTCTCAATCCTTTTGGATTCAGGGGTAACCAGATGAGGAACTAGTTTAGCTAGTTCATGAAACCGATCTGTGTAGGTTGCATGACCAGCCCCTACCATAGAGTGATGCCAAAACTCGTCTTCTAGTTTTTGCATTTCATTAACCGGGCAATATTCTTCCTTCTGTAGTCCCTTAAAGTCGTCTCATGTCATGCCTACAGCTGCTTCTCTACTCCTTTCTTGAATCTGCATGTTCCACCATGTCAATGCCTTTTCTGATAGCAAGCATACAGAATATTTCACTCTCTGGTGTATTGCACAGTTACTGATATCGATTACTGACTCCATCTTCTCGACCCATCGTGTATATGCCAATGCACCTCCTTTGCCATTAAACTCAATTGGTTTGCATGACGTAAATTCCTTATACGTACATCCAGTCCTATGGTTGTTGTTGTTGTTGTTGTTATTCCTTCCTCCATCATTTGTTGCGTCATTTATGCTTCCGTGGTTTCCCGAATTGTTCATGTGATTGCCAACTTGTGTGACTATGGTGGGAAGTAGGTTTTGTAGTTGTTGGGCGATAATGGTGGAGACATCTGGATTTCCACCATCGTTACTAGGGTTACTAGTGTCATGAGCATTTCCTCCACCTCCACGTCCACCAGTTCTTCCACTATCATTACTAGGGTTACTAGTGTCGTGAGCAGCTCCTCTACCTCCACGACCACCAGTTCTTCCACCTCTTAGTGTTGCACCACCTCGGCTAGTGCTACGAGTTACTCTCTTTGGTGCCATGATATCTACAAGGAGGGATATTTTGTCGACGTCAGATATGAGGTGATATTCCTAGACTACTTAGTCTTAAATCTTGTCAATTTGAGTCAATCGTTGATTAATGTAAGCATGGTCACGTATGTCTACGTGAGTCATGACGCATTTATAATTATGTTGGCCACCATAATTATAATTGGTTCCTTTCACACGTATACATATTTACCAGGCACACATAACTCAACAATTGGTACTACATAATTGGGTAGACTTTTTATCATCTGCTCTTAAGTTGTGAAAAGGTAACGTAGTCTGGGTATCTAGAGAAGGTGATATGACGAAATGGACTAGTCGCGCTTGTAGAAAGGTTTGAGTGTCGTACTAGGACATATGAACCATTTCTAGGTATTAGAATCATATAAAGTAAGTATAAGGCAAATCATCAAATCTCTACAGGAAATTAATAACCTTTATTTAACTTAATCTTATGTCTTATCAAACAAGAACTGTCACAAGTTTAAGTTAATTAAACAATTATTACTTAGCTCTAAATTTTTGATGACTTGACTATTGTCTGGGGTTTCTCCTAAACAAACAATTAGCAATAAGCATATGCGCATGAAGTGTGTGTAAGGCAAAATAAAGAGGAGAGTCTTAATGTTTATAGCAGTTATAGTCTAGGTAGTATATGCAACCTAGTTCTCTATAACTAATGCTCTGATACCAATCTGTAACACCCACAAAATACAGCAGCGGAAGACTGTGTCATAGGGGTGCTACTTCATAATACAAAGTACAGGGTATAGAAAACGAACTCTAAATGAGACGTTTTGAAAAGTTACCATTCGATTAATAAATTCCGAGTTACAAACTTGAGTTCCATAATACAATACATAAGAGTTTTAGACATATTGAATGGTAAAGATAAAAGCATAAGTCTTCAAAACATGCCAAACGACTCTATGCTCCATGCAACAGCTATCACCTTATAGACCTGAGATAAACATGCTAAAGTGTCAACACAATGGTTGGTGAGTTCATAAAGTTTGTCTTAAAACAGTTGAGAAAGCCTCAAAAGGCATTGAGAATCCACTCAGTTGCAAGTCCCGCCATAAGAGACTTGCAACCTGTGTGTTCACAACCCACTGCTAATGTATATGGTATAATAAAGACATGTATAAGTTCATCAAAATAGTTTAGCAATTAGTCGTGAGTCTACACTTCATCTCCGAAGACCTCACATTTATGATGTATCCAACATTCGCAAATGTTAGGATGTATCAAAGCCTCAATGGTCATCCAACAGCTTAATTTGGAGCCATCGGAAGTCTCAATGGTCATCCAGCAACTTAATCTGGAGCCACTGGAAGTCTCACAATCAAGTATAACGCAGTTAAGTATAACACAGTCATGTATGTATGAAATCAAGTATAATGCAATCAAGTATAAGACAATCAAGTATAAAAGCTTTGAGTATTTGTACAAGTAAGCAAGTAGTTGTGCATGTATCCCCCCCCCCCCCCCCAAAGAGTTAAAACAAGTATGAAAAAGTAGGGGCTATGACTCACCTTAAGCTTAAGTGATGTGAAATCAAAGTGGTAGTCGAATCGTGAAAGTCTCTAAGAGCAGCCTATAATAGAACGTTGCGACTTAGGTTTGGAGTAACGTCTAAGAATACGAAGAATTACCTATATATGTCTTGCATAATGTTCATGATGTAGTACTTAGTATATAGTGTAAGTCTTTAAATATAAATGGTTTATGAAACATGTATAGGTTGTATATCTCTTACTACCGTTCGGGCCGACATAATTCAGAAGTCATGGAGTAAACGTTCGAGGAGCCAGGACACTTTAATTCGTAAATCCACAACTCATCTCGACGGCTTACTTAATGAACTCCTCACATGAGGCTCCCTACTATTGTACTATTTGATAACAAATATATAAGTTTTGATCCGAAAAGTTACATGTCCGATATTTGAATAAACTTAGAAAAGTTTACTTTTACATGAAGATTGTTATTAGGGTAAGTTTCTTAAGTCTTGTATCTCATGGTTCTTTAGGTGGAGTAGATCCAAATTGTTTGTTCAAGTTATCGTCAACTCCTTGTTTCATGTTTTCGCCTAAGTAAGTTTATATGGTCATTTAGTCATGGTTTCGCCGTGACCTTGGTCATTTTTCCATGGTCTTGAGACTCAACCTTGGCTTTAGCCATGGTTGTGGTCTTGGCTTTAGGTCATTAGACCTCTTGGTCTTAGTAAATCATAACTATTATATAGTGACTTTGGTCTAAAATGGGCTGTTAAGATTTTGAAGAAAATTATCATTCGAAAAGCGTTTTCAGGGCTCGAGCTTCTTTGTTCCTGAACGAAAACGTCGTTCCGGACAACTTTCGTGTTTTAACTTTTTGATGAATCGGACCATAAGTGGGACTTTCATAATGGCAGAATGCAAAAACAGTAGGTATAGGCAGTTTTGCCGTTTTGGTTTCGCTAACTTCAAATGGCCATAACTTTTGACTCGGGTACTCGTTTTGGGTGATTCAAATTGCTATGTTTTCCTTGTTAAGTCCTCTTTAACAGTAAGTAAGTGTCAAATATCAAAGTTATACTATTTTGGTCGTGGTTCTCCATAAAAATCACTAGTTTGCTTGTTTACTTGTCATAAGCTAACATATGTATACTAATACTTGTTTTATCCATTTTTAAACATCATGAACACAATAACAAGAACATATATAGCATGAAAGGAACACAAAGAGCATGAAAATGATAATTAAGCAAGAAAGTATGTTAGGGTTTGCTTACAACTTGAGGCTTTCTAAAAGAAAGGTAAGTAACTAGTAAGGTACGGACTTTGATAGACTTAAGCTTCACCCTTTGCAATCTATGATAAACCGAAGTTATTTGAAGATTATAACGACGCCTTCTTGAAGTCCAAAGCTATTTGAAGATTATAACGACGTCTTTTTGGAGACTTTAAAGTTATAACAACTTTTCTTAGAAAATTTCCAAGATTGAAGATCAAACACTAGTTTTCTTTAAAAAACTAGTTAACTTTCTTACAAAATATAAGAAAAGTGCCTTAGGTTTTAGGACTTGAAGGTTATAAGAAGGTGTGGTGCAAGTTTTCTATGTGTTTTTAGCTTGGTATTTATAGGGTAGGAAAAATAGTTAACCATATATTGGGTTAGAATTTAACCATGGTTAGTTTAGACACTTGTAAACATCCTAGAGATCAATGGTCAAGATTTAACCACACATGGTGACTCCCCCCCCCCCCATATTGGCGGTTCATGAACTTGGAGAACAAGGTGTGGACTTTTGATGATATTATCCTACTTATGTGACTAGTTTTGACCCCGTAAATTGCTAACCGTAAATAATTAAGCCTCAAAACGTAAAACCGGGTATCGTAAAAATATGAAACTTGAAAGTATTGTTAAACATGTCAATATACTCCATAATAAAATATAAAATGAGTGGTAGGTTCTATCGGGTGCTAAAACCCTGCTAAAAAACTGGAAACACGGGTCTAAAACGCGTAATTCGCGTAAAACGCTGAACTGGAAAACGTAAAATTCCAAAACTTTTGGAATTATCATAAAATGAAAGAAAATCATATTTCTATTATTTATAATGTTTTATGGATATATCGGGATGCTGGAAGGACGTTTAAACCTAAAAGTAAATGTCGGACACGGCTTCGCGATTTTTGCAGAAATGATCCGACGAGTGTGAAATTCTCGGATTATCATTAAAATAGTTTAACTTACGAGAATATGAAATAAAAATTTTGGACGTGAATAGTAAAAGTGAATAGTAAAAAGTGAATAGTGAAATTTTCGGAAATAAAAGTTAACCTGAAATTGCGAATTGTTACACTCGAAGACGTTACATGCCAAGTCCGGAGGAATCAACACATGCTCAATCCGAGGAGCAGTTATTTACCTTTACACGAAGCGGCTAGATAAAGTAAAACATCAGCCAAAATATTTAAAGATTATGTGAGACGATTCACGAAATGCAAGAATCAAAATATTATAATTGCTGTACCTCACGAGATGTATGGCAAACATTAGGAAGAGTGGATTAAATACAAGACAATTTTAGACTTGCGCGTCAAAGCAAAGGTTGATATTACCTTTATACATTGGTGGGTGATGTAAGTTAACTTATGTTCTACAATTTAGTTTATATATAAATATAAACTATTAAACTTGGGTTTTTGTCTTATAGACCTCATATTGCCTTCTTTTTGTTTCATTCATCCAATGTGGGATGTGAAATGATTTTTTTTCCTTTTCTTTTCTTCTTTCATTCAAGCTTACAAGTATTACTTAGATTCTTCATATATATGAATAAGTTAAACGTGTTAAATAAATTGTTGCTCGTATGTTCATTGATCATATCGTTGCCATTAGTTTTATGTTAGTCATGTGTTTTATAAAAAAGTAACATAAATGAACTAAAAATCCAACCATAAATACCACTAAATAAGAGTTATGAATCATTAGATGATCTCGCTTGTATGGTTCACGTGATGTTGAGAGTTATACCGAAGTTTTATGACCAGAAATACAACATATGTATATATAATGTATATAAACGATTTTCTCTTATGATTTTCGTGCTTACACACACAAAAAGACACGCATGATGAAATTCAGATATGTGTTATCACATGTGATACATACATATGAAACTCAAATATGTATAGACACATAGGACACGTATATATGAAAGACAAATATGTATGGAGACGAACATATGAAATTCATTACTGCGACTAATATTTACATATAAAGACACATATTTGGTATATACATATGCATAAACTCATTGTGAGGTTGCTAAAAACATTTGGTCCATGACTATAGAACATAAACAACGTTATCACTCCAATCGAGCTAATGATGAAACACGGAAATTGTTATTGGTATTATTCTTGTAGAAACTCTTATTATGATTTTAATGATGAACTAATTCTTACACTCGTTTAAATTATATTAACTGGTTGCTATATTTATGATAATGGTTTATTTATTATAATCCATTACATGTGAAGACAAACTTGTTTATGCATACACATGTACTGTCACTCATATGAACATTTATAGAGACAAACATATGCATACATTCTTACATATGATACACACATACATGTGCAAGAGACACATAAAGATACATAAATACACATACACATAACTGGTTTTTGTTAACGACTCAAACAATTCATAATTTACTTGAGCTCATTAAATAATTTATGATCTTGACTCTAGCACGAATAACAAAATTTCCTTGACCAATTTCATGAATAGAGCTTACAAAATTATATATTGGGCTATACTCATTAGAAATATTCTATATAGAAGGGGTCAAACATATACTAGGGAATTATGGATGATACATGTATATCAATCACGTGTTTTATATGAACCTTAATAAATCATTATTTTATTCTTTGAGTATCATAATTTTTTTTTTCTTTTTTATTATTAGATCAAGTGTATTAACTTTGTCATTTAGTTTAGTTAGTAAATTATGATTATAATAGAAAATGAAACTATATAAATTTATGTTTTGAAAGTTTTGTGTAGTAATTGTATATTGCCTAATTAAAGAAAAAAATATGAAATGTATCCCAAATTGAAAATAATAAAAAACGTGAAGAGAGATGGATACTATAAAACAAAAACTCACTTCATTTTTCATCATAAGGAACCACATCTACTTGAAATTTTTGCTTCAAATGCAAACTAGTGTTTATTATAATGGAGTTGATATGCACACCACAATTATGCATATGTGGTGTTGTACTATGTGCATCAGTAATGTGATTTTGTGATGTGCACATCACTTTTGTTGGTGTGCATATCACCTATATAATTATAAGTTACATAACTTCAGTTTGAGCATTAGAACAATTTTTATAATTGTAAATGAGCTTTCGAGCTCGACCTTGAGTTAATAAACAAGCCTATCAAGTTCGATAACCTATACGAGCATCTTAGACTTGAAAGTTAGTATATCGTAGGATTACATAAAAAAAATAAAAAAATAACGAGCTTCGAGCTCGAGCTCGAACAACAAAAAAATATTCGAGCTCGAGCCAATTTATAAAAGTTTACTCGAGCTCGAGCCAAGTAGTTAATAAACGAGCTAATGGTCCTAGCTCGTTTTGACCAAAACTCGACTCAGCTCGGATCATTAACACCCTAGACTGTCAACATTTATCAAATGTGGTCCAAGGTTTTACCAATCTACAAGATATTCCAAGTGTTTTGTTGGTTCTATTTCTATCATGCATGTCTCATAATTGGAGTTTTTTTTTTTTGTATAGTGTACGACGTATATGTTTTGAGAAAGACACGATTGACTAGTATGGAGGGGTGGACCTAGGGGTTTTTGAAAATCTGATGGATGTTTGTCGCATAGTGTAATTTTTTGTTAAAAGTTTTGAATTCTCCGAAATGAAACTTGTCCCAATATTATGTCACACAAATACATGTCTTGTTTAGTTAGTCCACTAATATGTCAAAAAAAATACGGAGTAGATGTTTTTTAGTTATAATGAGATCGTACATTTTAGTTATTTTTATTTCTTTTATACTCGTAAACAAAATTGTGTACTAGGGTCACGAATCTACCCCTGCTTGTATGGCCCAAAGGGTACGTTTGGTAGACGTAATAAAATGTCAAATTAATGAAATAAATGACGTAATGAAATAAATAGTGTAATATAATTATTCATTACAATTATTAATCATTTTTGGTTTGTTTGATAATACGTAATGCAATCATAATAGAAAGACAAAAATGTCCTCATTAATGATAGAAAGTTTATTTAATATGGTTAGTTGTTAATGGGGTTTTATGTAATGTTGATTTCATTACGGATGTAATAAAAAAATAAAATAAAAAAGCAAGGGAGCCTAGGGAATGATTTTGCTGTAATGGGTCATTCCTTGTAATGAACCACTAGTTTTAGAACCCCGTGCACGCACGGGGCTTTAGGTTTAATTTTTGTTACATTAGTTTTGGGCACGGGGCTTTGGGTTTGAATTTTGTTAGATTAAGCTTTGACTTAAATTTTGTTGGATACATAATTGTTGAATGTAAAAATAGTACTAAACATGGTTTGGGGATAGATTGTTTGTTAGATTCGTTAAATTTTCTAATAAACTACTCAATCATAAACCACACAATCTGTTGTGTGGAAGTGGCAAAAATTAATATCACAATCTGTTGTGTGGGCATGACCAAACTTAATATCACATTTTTATTATGATAAACATGCATGTACCCCGTTGATTACTTTTTAAGTGCTTACTGTAAATTGCTTATTTGTTTTGAAATGAACAGTTGCCAAAATGCTTATGTGTAAATACTTTACTTACATTATACCAACAAAAAAAAAAAAAAAAAAAAAAAAGACACACTTTTGGTTACTTTTACTTTTTTGTGTTTAATTTTACATTAGATATAATACCTACGCGCGGGGTTTTTCTAATTATTTAAATAATTTATTATTTTTTAATTTTGGGTTTTAATTACGATTAAGATAGCTCGAGTATTTGTTGTTTGAATTCTCGTAAATTTTTTTTAATAAAATTTTAAAATTCTGGCTGTGGTGAGTTTTGTGTTTTTTTTTTTCTTTTTTTCTTTTTTTTTTTTAATTGGGAATAATGTAACCAAAATGTATTTTTTTAGGTTTGAATAAACTATTAAAAGTTGCTATAATCTTTTTATCACCAACAAATTCTATATGCGATTCTTTTATATAATAAAGCAAAGCCCTTAGTGGTGAATTCTGGTTAAGCACGCAACCTTTAGTGGGGAAATGTGTATTTCAAGAAAACTAAATCTTCCTTATTACAGATCTATGAGAAAGTGTACTAAAATAAGAGGTGAATAGTTTTATTAAAAAATTATGTGATACAATTTCAGAACTTGCCATAAGTGTTTTAGCAAATAATGGTTGGCCCGAGATTTTACCATTTATATTTCAATGTGTTTCGAGTGAGAATATTGAGTTGCAGGACACAGATGACACAACGGCTCTCCAGTTTTCCAATTCAACACCTTATCAAAACTTATATTTGCCGAATGGACTTACCTCGAAGACTTTCAACACGACTTAGCATGGTCGGCTATCTAATGAATAATCAACTAATGAGAGTGATGATGATCCAAATGGTTATTGGTTTGAGACCCATATGGTACTTCATCAAACTTTTATATTGGATATCGAAGACTTAAACATAGATAATTTTCTTTATATGTAAAGAGTAATTAATTAGTTTTCAAGGAGTTTATCCAAACAATGTAAATCATGTAGAATGTGACCAACGAATACATGTTGAAACTTGGACAATCATGATGGAATTCTATACTCATACAACACAGAAATTTAAATATGTTTTAACAAAGATGAAAAAGAAATTTTGTTGAATAAGATCTTTATTAGATATAAATCTTTTATATGTTTTACCAAAGATGGGAAAAAACCCGGTGATTTGTTGAGTTTCGATGAATGATCTGCAGATAACTTTGATTAATAATTCGCTGGAATAAAAAATTGGTCAATCAATTGAGTTTATAAAATGCTTCGGTTAAGTGCATGTTAGATTAGAATTACAATTGTAATACAATTTAAATTGGGTTTGTATTAAGTCTGATTTTTAAATGAAATTACACTTTAGTCTAAGAAAATTTTAAAAAGTTTAAAAGAACATAAACTTATTAAAAAAATGCAACTGTGATAAATAAAACACTATGCCAAACACCCTTTTTAGTTTATTAGAGGCAAGCAATTCCTCAAGAGCAAGCAATTCCTCGTAGCCCATGTCTTGTTCCCCAACCCGTCCATCATTTTACCACTATAATATTAGATTTAGTAAGACATACACAAAATCTGATTTTACTTATTGTTGGAACACGAAAAGTGTAAATCATTAGTTAGGGACTTCTATTTATACTTTATCTTAGTATAGGGTATGTTGTGTAATTATAGTTGTATGTGACAGACGGTTACCATCGCGGAACTTGTATATCCACGATGGAGGCTTGGTTAGACGTTGGGTATAAATACCCCCTACCTCATGGGTTATGAGATGTGTGTTCTATGTTCTAGAAATGCGAGACTTTTGATACCTCTCTCTCTCTCTTCTCTCTAAAGTGCTCACACCCACTTTACATATTTAGATTAGTTGTAGACGTGATAATATTGGAACAACAATTGGTATCAGAGCCAAATATGAATCGTTGTTTCTTGTTGTGTTTGTTTTAGTGTTGTTAAATCTTCTCTTGTATTTAGAAGCCTTTGTTTTTCTTGGTGTTCTTCACTTTCTCTCTCTAAAATAGTTTATGATTCATTCGTAGTGATTAGATTACTCATTTACGTGGTTAATCTTATTATACGTATGTTAGGATAACTTATTTCTGAAAAAGAAAGAGTTTTTCATCATTATATTCATAGTTTCTAAGTATTTAGTGATGATCTAGGTTGATTTTTGTGGTTTTAAGGTTTTTGAAGTAGTGTACTTTTTGTTCGTAAAAGTAGGGGTTAAGCTTTGTTCGCATCGCAAAGGGTTTAGGCCACGATACAAGAGTTGTGGTCTCCGCGATAGTTGTCTGTGATAAGAGTTTGTGTGATACAAAAGAATTGGTTGCGATACTTTCTCTGCGAAAGTTTTTGTTACCCACTATTTACGAAAGAAAACTCTGCTCGGATTGCATTAGACTTCTGCGATAGCTCTTGTATATGTGTGATACTTTTAAGACTCCGTGACATTGGATTTTACGAGACTTACTGTTACCCACCTTTTACGAAAAGAAAACTTTGCCCAATTTTCACCAGAAGCTGCGATAGTTACTGTTCATGAGACTCTATTGCAATACTTTGACCTAAAGACTTTTATAATTTAACAAATCCCTCAAAAAGATTCAAAATTTGTAAAAGACTTTGATCATACTCATTGCACTAGATCAATTCTCCAAACATTCAACCATCACAACTCAAACAAACTAAAACACCTCACTCAAACAAAACAACATCTCATATCAAAGATCCATTATCACTATGTCTACTACGCAAGATGCATTGGCCGCAAGGAGTGATGCTAGACCTCCCATGTTATATTGAGGAAACTATGTTCAATGGTCTTCAAGGTTCATGAACGTTATTATGGGTTACAAAGAACATAAGTTGTTGATTAACTCCATCAAGATGGACCGTATGTTATGAAGGAAATTCCTGATACTGCTAATGAGGGTAAGACACGACTGCAAACTGAAGAACACTTAAGTCCAACTAAACTTGCTCAATTTGAAGCTGACAATCGTGCCAAAAACTTAATTCTGTATGGACTAAGCAATGACATTTACAATGCCATTGATAGCAATCTTACTGCACATGATCTCTAGAAAGCCTTGGAGAGACTTATGCAAGGTGGAGATGTTGGTACTCAGACCCAACAAACTCTAGCTTTATAATGGAATTACCAATCCTTCAAGCAACTTCCAGAAGAAAGTCTTGAAGATGCTTACATTCGATTCAACAAACTTATCAATGAAATGAACCGTCATAACCTCAAGCGATCAAACATTGAACACAATACCATGTTTCTCACAAACTGTTGATATAAATAATGCGTAAAAACGTTATTAATATTTCTCGATATCCCTATATTTTGACGATCACAAAATCTTAAATCATTAAATGTAAAATCATTACGTAAACAAGTATTTAGTTACAAAATATCATTATATCCAACTTAATCACTTAAGGTATGAATAAACAATTGCCTAATACAATTTATGATCAAAGGAATGTTTATTTAATCATTACAAATTATATAAAATGGTATAAACATTTTATATATTTAGAAAAACACTTTTGGTAATTAAAGGAAAATGTTTAATTCATAATAAATATATGAATTTAAATTTTTAACCAAAATCAGTTAAATTTTCACCAAATAAACTTTCCCCAGAAAAAGACAAAAAATATGGCCGTTACAGGAAGGCGGCCCCCTTAATTATAAGGGGAGGCCCCCTTAATTTTAAGGGGGCCGGCCACCATTTAAGGTGGCCGGCACGCTCCTGTGACCAGGATCTTTTACCTATAAAAACTGGTTCAATCCTGCATTTTTTCCACACCTTTTGCACTAAAACTTTCTGTCCAAATCCTCTCAAATCATCTTCCTAAAACCTTTGATCATAAGTTTATTAGTTCTTGTTTCAAGTGATCCAATCCCTTATCATTCAAAGTGCAAGAGACGAATACTTCTTCCATTTCAAATCAAGAAGTATTGAAGATTAGTTGTATAGCTCGTGTAAATTAATTGTAAAGTTGTGTAGTGCTTCTAATAAGTAGTTTTAGGTGGGTGTGTAATTAAGTATAGTAGAAGTAGTGGTGTGAAGAAGAAGTAGTGAAGTAGTGACTAGTTGTGAACTAGTAGTGGTGTGTACAAGTTATGAAGAAGGTGTGCCAAGTCGTGAAGAAGTTGTGAGATTGGTTCTAGCTACTATTAGAAGTCGACATTTAGCTTAGTGTCATAAATTGGTGTAAGCAAAAGTTGTGTAAGGTTTCTCTGCCACAAGGGAGTTTGTTGACATAGTGAAGAAAACTCTTGAGTAAGAGACTCGGGGAGTGGAGTAGGGCGAAGAGGAGCTTCGTAGCCGAACCACTATAAATCTATGTGTTGTGGTTTGATCTTTCTAACTCTATCTTTTCTTTACTTTCATATTTACATTATATTTGCTTAGTTAGTTAGATTAAATTGTTCATATAGTGCAAGTGTTGAATTTCACATAAACAAGAATCGAAGTTTTTGAAAACAAAGTTTTTATGATCTAAATTAACGTAAAACTATTCAACCCCCTTCTAGTTTTCCACACAAACCTTCAACCTGAATGGAGACGTTTCGCTATTGCTATCAGACAAAACCAAGACTTAACTGCAAAGATATCAACGACTTGTTTGATCTGCTGAAACATAATCAGGTTGAAGTCAATGACATTCTTGATAAAAAACGTAAAGAAAAGGAAAAGGAACAGTCAACTCAACTTACCACACAACCACTTGTTGTTGATCCTCTTGCTTTTGTGTCAAATTATCATAAAAACCAATCCTCCTTCAGCTCCAACAATGAATCTCACTTCACTCCAGTGGAAGAAGCAATTGAGTCCAATCAAGATCTTTGTGGAAAACTAGAAGGGGGGGGGGGTTGAATAGTTTTACGTCCTTTTAAAATTTATAAAAACAAGTTTTTTTTTTTTTTTATTTTAAAAAACTTCGATTCTAGTTTATGTGATCTCAATACTTGCACTATATGAACAATTATATAGTAACTAACTAACTAAGCTAATATAGTATAGGTAAATAAGTAAGTAATAAAAAAGAGTTGGAGAGATCAAACCACAACACGAGAATTTATAGTGGTTCGGCTACAAGGTCACCTCCCTTGTTCCTACTCCACTCCCCGAGTCACCTACTCGAGAGTTTTCTTCACTATGTCAACAAACTCCCTTATGGCGGAGAAAACCTTACACACCAATTTACACACCACAACTACATCACAACTTGATCACAACTTCTACACAACTTCTTCACACCAATCTACTTCACACCTATTTTCTTCACATCAATCTACTTCACACCTATCTTCTTCACACCTTTCTTCTTCACACCTATCTTCTTCACAATTACACTACTTCACTACTAAAAAACTTCTTCTACCTACACAACTACTAATTCTTCTAAACTACTAATTACAAGCACAACACAACTTCACAAATAATATACACAATATACACAACTACTCTTCAATGCTTCTTGAACTTAGTTGTAGAAGGAGTGTTCTTCTTTTGCACTTTGGATGAGGATGGATGAGAAGGGATTAAATCACTTGTAACAAGGATTAGTAATCAAATGATCAAAGGATTTTGGAAGATGTTTAGAGAGTTTTAGATATGAAATTATTGTGCAAAAGGTGAGAAAAATTCCAGGTTTAAGGTGGTATTTATAGGCAACAAATTCTGACAACTGGAGCATGTCGGTCCCCTTAAATCATGGTCGGCCCCCTTAAAATTAAGGGGACTGCCCCTTATAATTAAGGAGGCCGCCCAGCTGTAACGGCCAGAGTTTTTGTTTTTTAGTGGGGAAAGTTTATTTGGTGAAAAACTAACTGATTTTGGTTAAAAATTTGAAATCATATATTTAGTATGATTAAAACATTTTTCTTTATTACCAAAAGTGTTTTTCAAAAACATATAATATGTTTATATAATTAAATAAACTTTGTATTAATTAATTAAATACCCCTTTGATCATGAGATGTATTAAACACTTGTTTATCCATACCTTAAGTGATTAAGTTGGATAAAATGATATAAACTAGCTTAATACTTGTTTACGTAGTAATTTTACGTTTGATGATTTTACATTTTGTGATCTTCAAAACATAGAGATATCGAAAAATATAAATAACGTTTTTATGCATTATTTATGTCAACAATCTCCCCCTTTTTGATGATTACAAAATCTAAACTCATTAAGCAAAAAATTAGTATATATATACAAGTATTATTGTGAGTTTATATCAATTCTCCCCCTTTTTGTTAGCATTAAAAAGGTTATCCTGATTTTATTGTAGCTCCCCCTTGATGTATACTCCCCCTCGTTTTAAGGTCTAAAAGAAATCGAGATATGGAATTCTTGCAAAAAAATATTTAGTGGACAAGCAACATATATATGTATATAGCATGCAAGAGTAGAAACTAAACATAACCATAATCATTGATCAAATAAAAAGAGTTACAACAATCATTACATCAATAAGTAGTGCAAATAAGAAAAGCCTTGAAGGCTTACAATCATAAATAAACCAAAGCTCTAACATGAAAGTCCTCTCTAGAGCTTGCCATCCAAAATGGTTTAAGACAATTTTATTTGCAAAACACCAAGCATGTTTAATTGGGAGGAATGGATGGTGAACATGGAGATGGTGATGGTGGAGGAGTGTTTGTTGATGGTGGTGGAGGAGTTGTGTTTGTTGTTGGTGGTTGATGCAACAAGTTTTCAATGTGTGAAACCATGTATTGTATCTCATCTCTTAGTCCAAACACAATTGTTCGGTTGTGGATGCAACAAAGGCAAGTGTCTCCATGAGCTTCAAGTAAGCTCCATGGGACGGGGTTATAGGTTGGTGGATTGATAGGGGATGATGAGAAGTGTGCATCAAGAGGTGTTAATGGTGATAATGAGAGGGTAAGTGCAAGAGTTGTGTTTTCATTGGTAGGTTGTGATGGTTGATCTATTGTTGGAGGAGATAAGTGGGTGTTTATGTAGTCATTTATGGATGAAGTGAATGGTATGGAGGAAGTAAAGGCTCCATTTGTTGATGGTGTTTTGGAGGGTGCATTTGGTGCACTAGGAGATGAGCATTGAGGTGGTGGTGATGGGGTGGTGTTGTCTTCATTTGTGAGATCAATGAATAGTTGTTTTGGTGGAATAACGACAAGTTTTTGTTTCTTGGCATTGTTTGAATAGGTGGTTCTTGGTGATGACATGATAAAAAGATGAGGTTTGATGAAGGTTGAGGATGATGGAATGTGAATTAAGCATGCATGGGGATTATATAGTATGAAAACATGTTTAGAAGTAGAATTAATTTAAAATTGTATTGTTAGATTCCTAAATCAGTTTAGTTTTTAAGGGAAATGGTAGCTGGGACTAGCAAAAGAGATCACAAGGTGCAAAAGAAAACACTGTAAAAACTGTTCCAGATGGCCGATCCCCTTAAATGGAGGCCGGTCCCCTTAAATTTAAGGGGGCCGCCCCTTATGAATTAAGGGGGCCGCCCATCTGATGACCCAGAAATCAAAAATTTTCAAAAATTTTCTTGAAAAATGTTATATTCTGTTTTGTTTTTGCAGCAAGCTCTATTTGAACATTTCACATTTGTTTTGGTCTATTCGGAAGCTTACATGTCATATATATATATATATATATATATATATATATATATATATATATATATATATATATATATATATATATATATATATATATATAGATTAAGTAATAAAGCATGCATTCATAAGCATATATTAAACATAAATAAGCAAGTTAACATCCTAATCAAATATCCAAACAATTATCCAAGAAAATAATAAGTACTTCCGAATATACTTTGGACAAATAGCACAAAAAAAAAAATTCACGATCAAGAGACATAAAAATAAATATTGTTCAACAAACATGAGCCAAACACATCATCTTCTTTTCTTCCCGAAGATACCCTTCAAAGTCTTCCCGATAGATTTGAAGCCACCTCTAACTTCTTCATGCAAACTCTTTTGTCGTCTAAGCATCTCGGTTGTTCGTTCATGAAGTACTTCGGTTTGATCGCTAGGAGATGGGGTTGAATACTCGGGATAGTCAAGATCCTCTAAATTATCAACGAACTCGGAAAACGAAGGGGTACTATCATTGATGTTTTCCTCCTCATCGTCATCGTCTTGTCTAGAAGAAGATCCATGAAAGCTGTGACGACGAGATTTTCCCTTGTCACTTTGAGTTCGTCGAGCTTGTTTTAGAGCGAGAGGACGTAAGGTGGGATAGATGGACTCATAGATGCTATTGTCAAGATCGGGGTAGTACTCGATAACGTGACGATAGAGACGAGTAAGAAACATTCCATATGGAAGATTGGCTTTGGGAGTTTTTATAGCACACTCAATCCGTTTGATAAAGAAGTAGGCCAAATTGTACGGCTTTTCGACAGCGATACAAAACAACATGTGAGCAAGGCACGCCGGGAGATGGTCCCGGTGACCTCCAGTACCGAACGCATTCTCTCGAATGAGTTCTTCCCAACGCTTCGTGTGGGGGCCTAATTCCTTGAGGAGAAGTTGGTATGAAGAGATTTGAACGTTTTTGGATTTTATTTTTCGGGTTGTAGTGGCACGCTCCACACCAAGGATTTGACGAATTTCATCGGGATGAGGGATATCGGAGAGATAAGGACCAAAGGTTGGTCGACAACGTTGTAGAGATTCGAGGTCCCACTCGTTTGTGAAAACGGCTTGACGTCTAAAAGGAATTTGGAGGATTTGACCAAATTGTTCGAGAGTTAAGGTGATAAATTCATTTTGAATCATGAAGGAGATGGTGATGGCACCAAGATCATTGGTTTGAACGGTGACTTGGCTATAGAAATCGACTATTAAACGAGGAACGATTGGTTCATTTATTTCATAAAGGCAATTGAGGTTGATGCTTGAAAACAAGCGATTAATGTAGTCGGATTGAGCAAAAGCTAGATCTACTACACGTCCCTCATGAACGTTTCTATCTTCAATTTCACGATATATCCGTCCAATGGAAGGAGATGTAGTAGGGAGTTGGGAAACTTTGGGAATGTAGTTTTTAGTGTGGGAAAGATCTTCGGTAGTCGCTTTTGGCATTTTCACCTAAACACAACAACAATATAAAAAAAATAAATATAAAGAAAAATAAAAGTGTATATATTGTTAAGACTTATGTTGGAACGTAAACATACTTCGACGATAATCCTAGGAAGTAGTTTACCATGTTCCTCAATATTATTTTTAAATCGTTCTAAATATATTTTACGATGTTTAGTAAGTAGTTATGGACAAATCCAAACACCCTTTTAAACATCTTAATATATCATGAAATTTACTAGATTTACATTAGGGTGTAAAACTAGCCACTTCTTACGAGTTTCTTATGCATGTGATTTGTTTTCGAAAAGGATGGTTTATGTTTTGACTCAAAAATATCATTTTTCGTACTAAACCAAACGCTTCCTTAACTAGACACTTACACTACTAGTATGTCAATATATATATGAATTATATATCTTGACAAGTCCGAATTGCAAGTTTTAGGTTTATAATCTTAATAACGTTTTATAAAAGTTATAATAACTTAATTTCGACATTATTTAGACATAATCCAAACATCCTCTTATCGTGTACAAAAATATTTTTACTTGGTCGAAAAATATAGTTTCATGTTTTTCAAGTTATAAAAATATAATGTGATTAGTTTTAACAAGTTTTCAAAGCATTATTCAACAATGTGTTTATCAAAAAATTTGAAAAGGAGTGTATGAAATTTTTCAAAAATTTTCGACAAGAGGATTTATAATTACTAGTTTCTAGTGTTAATTAAGTATCCTAATCCTAAGGGATGCATTTAGTTATGGAAATTTTGGACACAATTCGAAAGAAATCATGAATTTGAAAAAATTATTAAAACATGCATAATCTTGAGTTTGACCTAATTAGATGGAATTAGATGAAATGTGTTATGAAAAACTTACAATATGTAATGGTGATCGTGTTAGGTGAATTTGCCCTTTGCGAAATAACCCGAATTATGTGATTTGGAAGTGGTTTTTAGGTGTTTTGGGGTTTAGAATTTCGTCACAGCAGTAGCAGAGGAAGGGATGTTGAAAAAGTGGAGTGTTTGGCAAAAGAAACAAGAGGAAAAACGGGTTGGAGCAATCAGATGGCCGGCCCCCTTAAACATTAAGGGGGCCGCCCTTCATTTGGCTGCCGGTCCCCTTAAACATTAAGGGGGCCGCCCTCCAAACTTTGATTTTTCGTGATTTTGGTTTCTGGAAAGAACAAGAAAATATTTATATATACATTAGATTTATATTTAATCAAAAATACGTTGGAGAGTATTCGCACGAAAGGAATTTCTTGACACTTTTACTTGACATTTCGTCAATTAAAATTTCTTGATCATTTCGGAAGAGTTGTGGAAGGTTTATAAGTTGTCAAGTGGACGAGAGAGTTGTGGAAGGTTTATAAGTATATATATATATATATATATATATATATATATATATATATATATATATATAATATATATATATGTATATATATATATATATATATATATATATATATATATATATATATATATATATATATATAGTATGGGTTTTTAAGACGAGAATATAGGAGGGAGACGTATGCAACGGAAGACGGGAGTTTGTTTCATCCATAGATTTTTTGACTCATCTCTCTACATCAACATGAGTGTTGTTTGAACATTAAAGTTCAATAAGGAAAATGGGGGGAAAGAAAAGGTTCGTTAACGAATAATTTCTAGTTCTAGAAAATCAACAAATGAATTTTCTAGGTTATAAGATCCTAGATACAGCTAAGTATATATATGTATATATATTTAGATATAATATAGTTAGATAAATATATATATATATATATATATATATATATATATATATATATATATATATATATATATATATATATATATATATACATATATATATGTACCGATATGAAATCTAGAAGAAAGAATGAGCCGAACAAAATCACATAAAAACTAGATACTAAACTAAGCATGCATTTCCTGACAAGGAAATAAAAGGAAATGTGTACCTTTCGTCTTCAATGCGTTATCTTCAAAGTCTTCAAGGAATAGTCCGAATAATAGGTGACAACAAAGATTTCCATGTTTGAATGGCAAATTTTCTACGTTGGTCCCCATTGTCTCATTTGACCAAAGTTATTTGATCCGAACATGTATTGTATTTGACTTGGGTGCATATATGGTGGAAATATTCCCCACAGATTGAAGTTCCACATTTGTTGATTATTGTTAAAGTTTCGTCTATTTTGGTTTGCTCTTGGTTGAGGTGTTTTAGGTCTAGGATAAGAATTATTTGGTTTCCTAGGTGGTGGAGTTTTAGATCTTGTTTTAGGTTTAGACGATCCTACCTCGGTTTTTAAAGATGGTTTATAAAACGGTTTTATTTCTTCATCACTAGCAAGAGCTATTTTCTTATCATTTATGAGTATATACTTAGGATTAGATTTTGGAGGTTTTAGTTCCTTGAGTTCACTTTCAAATTTAACATTTTTAATTTTACTTGTTGAAGCTTCGGTTGAGTTAAATCCTAAACCGGTTTTATCTCCGGATACTCTTTGAATACTTATAATTTTACTAAGTGAGTTACTACTATTTTCAAATTTATCAAGTTTACAAATTTCTTCTCTAAGTTTGTTGTTTTGACTTTTAAGCTCTTGACATGATTTACATTTTTCAAAAATTTCTTTACATTTTTCAAGTTGATGTATTTTAATTTTTAGTTCTAGTACTTCATTTTCTAATTGGTTGTTTAGTGATTTGTTTTTAGCCATTACTTGTTGTTCTAGTTTGCATAATCTATTGTATTCACTATCTAAATCTTTTTCATCTAATAATAAATTTGAGGTGCTCTCCTTTCATCGTGTGGTTGTCTGACGAATCTTCCTCGCCTTTTGAAGAATTTCTTGAAATCTCTTACGGCCATGGCATATTCTTCGTCATCACTTTCGGAAGATGAGCTATCTTCGTTGTTGGATTCCTTTCTAGATTTCAAGGCGATTGACTTGCTTTGCTCTCGTTTTCCTTTAACCATTTCGGAGTCCTTCTTTATGATTGCTTCGTAGACTTTCAAATTTCCAATTAATTCATCAAGTTGTAACGTTGACAAATTCTTTGATTCTTCAATAGCCATCACTTTAGCTTGCCATTTTGGGTGAAGAGCCCTAAGAAACTTCCTAACAAAATTCTTACTAGAAAAATTCTCATCAAGTTCTTTTAAACTTGTGATGATGGTGTTAAATCTAGCGAAAGCATTATCAATTGATTCCTCTTCCGGAATCGTGAATTGCTCATATTGTTGAACAAGTAGATCTATTTTATTATCTTTGACTTGATTATTACCTTGGTGAGTTATTAATAAAGAGTTCCAAATTTCTTTTGCGGTTTCACACATAAAGATCCTTTCGTACTCTTTACGTGGTAGCGCATTATAAATAACCATTTTTGCTTCATTATTTTTAGCAAGTTTTCTTTTTAAATCATCATTTTGTTTTTCAAAAGGTATGATTTCATCTTTCTTTGTTTCGGTGTTATTTTGAATAAGTAAAAAATCACCATTGGTAATAACATGCCAAAGATCTAGATCTTTTGATTTCACATAAGTTTCGAATCGATTTTTCCAATATAAAAATCCACCACTTTCAAATAGTGGTGATCTTTGCATAGATTGCCCTTCTAAATATTTTTCAGATTCCATAGATCGTTACAAGTTTTAAAATACAATATATTTTAAAGATCTTGCAAGACGTGGCTCCTGATACAAATTGTGGAAAACTAGAAGGGGGGGGGGGGGTTGAATAGTTTTACGTCCTTTTAAACTTTATAAAAACAAGTTTGTTTTAAAAACTTCAATTCTAGTTTATGTGATCTCAATACTTGCACTATATGAACAATTATATAGTAACTAACTAACTAAGCTAATATAGTATAGGTAAATAAGTAAGTAATAAAAAGAGTTGGAGAGATCAAACCACAACACAAGAATTTATAGTGGTTCGGCTACAAGGTCACCTTCCTTGTTCCTACTCCACTCCCCGAGTCACCTACTCGAGAGTTTTCTTCACTATGTCAACAAACTCCCTTATGGCGGAGAAAACCTTACACACCACAACTACGTCACAACTTGATCACAACTTCTACACAATTTCTTCACACCAATCTACTTCACACCTATCTTCTTCACACATTTCTTCTTCACACCTATCTTCTTCACATCAATCTACTTCACGCCTATCTTCTTCACACCTTTCTTCTTCACACCTATCTTCTTCACATCAATCTACTTCACACCTATCTTCTTCACAATTACACTACTTCACTACTAAACAACTTCTTCTACCTACACAACTTCTAATTCTTCTAAACTACTAATTACAAGCACAACACAACTTCACAAATAATATACACAATATACACAACTTCTCTTCAATGCTTCTTGAACTTAGTTGTAGAAGGAGTGTTCTTCTTTTGCACTTTGGATGAGGATGAGAAGGGATTAAATCACTTGTAACAAGGATTAGTAATCAAATGATCTAAGGAATTTGGAAGATGTTTAAAGAGTTTTAGATCTGAAATTATTGTGCAAAAGGTGAGAAAAATTCCAGGTTTAAGGTGGTATTTATAGGCAACAAATTCTGACAACTGGAGCGTGCCGGTCCCTTTAAATCATGGCCGACCCCCTTAAAATTAAGGGGACCACCCCTTATAATTAAGGGGGCCGCCCAGCTGTAACGGCCATATTTTTTGTTTTTTAGTGGGGAAAGTTTATTTGGTGAAAAACTAACTGATTTTGGTTAAAAATTTGAAATCATATATTTAGTATGATTAAAACATTTTTCATTATTACCAAAAGTGTTTTTCAAAAATATATAATATGTTTATATAATTAAATAAACTTTGTATTAATTAATTAAATACCCCTTTGATCATGAGATGTATTAAGCACTTGTTTATCCATACCTTAAGTGATTAAGTTGGATAAAATGATATAAACTAGCTTAATACTTGTTTACGTAGTAATTTTACGTTTGATGATTTTACATTTTGTGATCGTCAAAACAGAGAGATATCGAAAAATATAAATAACGTTTTTATGCATTATTTATGTCAACAATCTTGCCAATGTTGAACTCAATAAGATTGTTCAAAACCTTGCACTTCTTGGAAAACAAATCCAAAGGTCCTTTTACAAACGTCCAACAAACAACAATCTCAGAACCACCTCTGCATCAACTGCTTTGAACATACGACAAGATATTCCACCTAGAGGAGAAGTTGTGCGTCAAGGTGTTCAGAGAAATGATAAAGTTGAAGCTGGTCAAGAGTTACAGGAACCAAAGTGCTTTGGCTATGGCCAACAAAGTGATTTTGCTAAGAATTGTCCAAATGGTAAAGTTCATGACAGAACATACTACAGACAAAAGATGCTGTTGGCTGACATGGAAGAAAAGGGTAAAATTCTCAATGCTGAAGAAAATGATTTCATGATGGATACTGATGATGAAGGAGAATTGCTGGAAACAAACATGGTGGCCTCATTGGAAAAGGTGGATGTTTTTTAAGCTCATGATGGTGATTCAACTCCTAGCTATGACACAGATGCTGAAGATGGCAACACTCTTGGAAACAAGGTACACATCCTTGATGACTGTGATAATGATGATCTTGATGAATTTATACATGGTCACATTAGTACCACTAGCATGACAACTCAAGTTAACACAAGTAGTGCAACATCTACAAGTGCTACACCTATGTTATCTGCTGATAGTACCAATAGTAATCATGTATCAACAAGTCAAGATCATGTTGATATGCTTCAAAACTATGCCACTATTCAAACACAGATGACAAATTATGCTAACTTGATAAAACTTCAACAAGATAAAAGTGCTTCCTTAGAAAAGAAAATCAAGGACATGTTGTACGAAGAGAAGTATGAACGGCCTTTAGTGCTAAAACGACAAATTCAAGATTTGCAAGATGAGATTTTTTCTCTTAAGAGAAATATCACAAGTTTTGAAAATGGCAAAAAGAATCTTGAAAATGAAGTTTCTAAACTTAAAGATGAGAAAGCTAATTGTATCCAATGATTAACTAAAGCTGAATTGAAAATTCACACTACCGGTCAGACTCCTCAGACTATGCACATGTATCTTCCCAAATCTGATCCTATTTTGGATTTAAGATCGGGACTTGGTTTCTCTAACCCTTTCTTATCTTGAAATGGTCAAACGTAAAGCACCAAGTTTGTATAATTCTGACTACATGAGACGTGACACATTCAAAGATTACATGTTTGTTCCAAATGACATCTCAAATGAGGAAAACTAAAAACGTTTAACGGTCAAACAAAAGAAAACCAATTTCTCTTATTTTAGTGCTGATTATGGGGTGATTAATAAAGAAAATGCCCTTGAACGAAAACCAACAAATGCTATGAAACATGTGGATGTACCTACGGTCAATCCATATTTCTCTAGCAATTATGAGAGTTTAGCAAGGAAAACCTTTTGTTATCTTAGGAATCAAATAAGTTCATCGTTAAGAACTATTCGTAAGAAGCAATAATTCACAACTGATGAACTTGTGAGATCTAATTCCTACTAAATAGATGTCTCAAGGGAAGTTAAGAAACATATAAAATTATTTATCGAGCCTCCCTTGAAAAGTATTGATGATAAACTTAAAGTCTTTGAAGAGACATTGATGACTGAAATGCAAAAATGATTTAAAATACGTAACATCTCTCGAAGATGAATACGATCTTATTTGCTTAAACTCGGAGATTCAAAAGGAATATTTTCAAAATCAGTTCGAATCAATCAAACCAGCATTCGCACTAAGTGAGGAGAAAATTGTGACTTTAGAAAATCAACAAACGTCACTTGAAATGGAAAACCTTGCTTTAAAAGAGAGTCTAAAACAGTGCTTGCAAAAGAATGTTGAGTTGAACGAGGAATTGTCTTGTCAAAATGAAAAATTTGAAAAGTCGTTTGCCAAAATTGAAAAACAATCTTTGATATTCGAATCAAATTGGAAACGAAAGATTGAAGAAAACAAGTATGACAAGCTTTCCTATGAAAATTCTTTGAAACTAATCTTAAAAGAGAATGAGGAACTCAAATCTAAAGTGCTTGATTTGACAAAAATCAAGAATACTGAGTTTGCTTCAAAACGCCAGTTGGAAAATGCAAATTTTTCATATTTTTCAAATCAACCAACATTTTTGGCATCTTCAAAGCAACAAACTCATGTTCTTGAGCCAAAACATAAAGAGGTTTTAACTAATCCTAAAGTAATTACTCCTGGTATGTACAATGTTGCTTCTACTTCTAAGCGTGAACCTTATGGCACAAATGATATGCTTTACAAGAAAGAATTAGAAAAAGCTAGTATGCAAGCATTACTTAGTAAGGACACACCTCCAGATGCACCAATGTGTTCTTTGACTCCTCCCCCAGTAGAAAAGAATCCCAAAGAATCAAGGAAACACATGTCTAAAAACCGTAAGAAACAGAAATTAGTTCAACATGATCAATCTTCAAAATCTCCTAACAAAGATTTGCTTGCTGATCCAGGTTTAGAAACTACTTGTAACAAGGAGAGACCACTTAAGAATAACGCTTGGAAGACTAGAGCCTCTCAACCACAAGTTGTAGACAAACCTAGATATTTTAATGCTTTCAATAAAAAATGCTCTAAGCGAATGGATGAATGTAATAACATTAAAATGCATGGATCTGTTGCTTCTAATAGCATGAATGCTTGTTCTAAGTTTGTTACTCTTAATTCGGTTTCTGATAAAAGTGTGCATCCTCATATGAATTGTGTGAACAAGAATGCTAAGACCACTAGGACTAATATATCAAAGCCAAGGAACACTAAGCATCAACAACAAAAGCCAATGATTTCTAAAGGCAAGAATCTAGATCACTATGACTCAAACCCTAGATCATGCTTTAAGTGGGTTCCTACTGGAAGAGTGTTTAAACACGTAGGGTATAGATGGCAACCAGTTAAGAAGCAAGAATCACCTACCATATCTCTTGCTTCTGAATTTAATCCTTTAGGTGTGCATTCTTTACTATCTAACTACGTGGAACCACTTTATCAGCGGATTCCCAATTTTCTGTGTCTTGCTTTGATGTGAAGCTTGTCCAAGTGTGCCTCTGGTACCTCGACTCAGGGTGCACCCAGCATATGACCGGGAACAGGGCGCTGCTAAATAACTTCGTGGCCAAATTCTTGGGTATAGTGCATTTTGGGAATGATCACGTAGCTAAAATCACCGGTTATGGAGATCTCATTCATGATAAGGTCACAATTCAACGTGTCTACTTTTTCGAAGGACTGGGTCACAACTTGTTCAGTATTGGTCAATTCTATGATAGCGGTTTAGAGGTGGCGTTTCGAAAACATTCGTGTATTGTCCGTACCCTTGAAGGCGTTGATATTCTCAAAGGCTCCCGGGATTCGAATTTATACCAAATTTCTCTTAAGGAATTAAAATCACCAAAACTAATTTGTCTGCTTGCCAAAGCAACATCATCACAAGCCTGGCTATGGCATCGTCGATTCTCTCACCTAAACTTCAGAACGATCAATGACCTTGCTCAACATAACTTAGTCAAAGGATTACCAAAACTGTCTTTCATGAAAGACCATCTTTGTTCTGCTTGTGAATTGGGTAAAATGACATAGGCAACACTCAAATCCAAACCTGAATTCAGTTCAGTTGCTCCATTACATCTGTTACACATGAATTTGTGTGGACCCATGCGCGTCGTCAGCAGAAATGGGAAGAAATATATTTTGGTTATTGTGGATGACTATTCACGATACACTTGGGCTCATTTTCTTGCTTCTAAAGACGAAACTCCGAGTGTCATCATTAAGTTCATCAAAAGAATTCAAGTTGGTTTACAAGCTCAAGTCAGATTTATCAGAACAGACAATGGAACGGAGTTCACTAATCAGATTCTTCGTAATTTCTTCGATTCAATTGGCATTACTCATCAGAGATCGGTAGCTTACACTCCTCAACAAAATGGTGTAGTTGAAAGACGAAACCGTATGTTAGTTGAAGCTGCAGAACAATGCTATCCTCCGCAAACCTACCCTTAAACCTCTGTTCTGAAGCCGTATCAACCGCTTGCTTCACACAAAACCGATCTATCATTAATAAACTGTAACAACCCACAAAACCTCATTACTATTATTCCCATTACAAATACCTATAGTAGGTATTTCATAGGTAAATTTTTGCTTTTTATGTGCATTTATTACTTGCATGACTCACTAGACCTGCTCACGTATTCACACATGCCAAATAACTCAACACTCACATCCTTTAAACCCCTGGTATGTCAAGCATAAGATCACCACAAAACCATAGTAAGTAATTCACCAATCTAAAACACTATATACATCACAAAACCGTAATAAACCTTAATTAAATCATAATTAGGTCTATGTGCTTATTTGAACCTATATGCTTAACTTAACTAGTATGAAAGTGTCCAAGGCTTAAGTATGAGTTACCTTAGGAATATTAGGATACCTTAGGACTATTAGGTATTAGTACAACCCTTTAGAACTTAGGTACAAGTCCCTTAAGCACAGAACCATAACTAAGTCATAACTTCCTAGAATTAGGTCTAGACTATCCCAAAACTTCCCCATAGATCACCACCACTTAGTATAAACCTATTAGAACTTAGAATTAGTTATTAGAAACTCATAGGACACTAATCTAGGCACAAAACCCTACGATAAACCTAATCTCCTACTAAACACAAATAGGTCATTTAGATCACAAAACTAGGTCAAACCTTCCCAAATCTTTCCCATAAGTTACCATCACTTAGTATAAACACTTTAGGACTTAGGATTAGTCACTAAACACTCTTAGGAACCTAACCTAGGCACTAAACCTTAGGAAAAACCTTAAACTCTCACTAAGTAAAACTAGGTCAAAACTTAAACTAAACTAATAAAACCTAAACATAAGCACCTCAAACACCTCAACCAAGTACCCTAACTCCTCTCCCTAGTTAAGCTAGCACCTAACACCTTAAAATCACACACACAAGTAGGTGCATCACCTACTTGTCACCTACTTAACTAAACCACCACTAATCCACCACTAAACCACCACTAATCCACCCTGATCACCCTAAACCATCACTAAACATCCTAAGAAGCTTACAAGCACCTCTAAGCTACCAAACTAGGAGGTGAATCACCTCCTTGTAAGCTACTTGTCTCAAACTGCCTCCACGGCTTCACCACCACCACAAACACCCCTACACCACCTATAGACCTCCACCTCCACTATACTAGCTTCCATTAGTCACCTACTAGCTGTGGCTAGTCACTCCCTTCTCCTTGTGACACCATGACTCCCCAAACTTGGCCACCAAGGCTTGCGAGCCCTATAAATACCGTGACTCCCTCCCCATTTCAAACCATCCCATTCTTTCTTTCCACCTCAAAATTTCTATAGTTAGTAATAGTTTAGGATCCTTAGAAGTCCTAGGAGTTGAGTAGGGCAAGCCTTGAGGCCTTGTTGAGTCGTGTTGCCATCGAGAAAACCCTAACCCTAGCTTAACCCCTCGTTAAACCCTAAACTAACCAAGTAAGCTTTACATTTAGCTCTAGTATAGTCTTAGGATAGTATTAGGATGCCTTATATCCCTTAGGAACCCTTGTGTGAGCCTTGAACCATTTCATTTACTAGTTTACATTTTAAAACCCTAAAATGAGCTTAATACATGCTTGCATGCTATACACCCTTTACATGACCTATAATCTGAATTAGATAACTTAGATAGGCTAATATTAGTTAAACATAAGCTATAAAACTTAGTTGTTTCATAAAAATATAAGTTACATACATTTAGGACTATTTTTGCAAAACTTTACATGCATAAGGGTACTTATCGTAAATTCCTAAAATTATAAAGTCTAGGGATTGTTTTTGAAAATTCCTAGAAGTTATAAGTGTAAGGACTAGTTTTGCAAAGAATTAAAATCTTAGGATAGATATTAAAACAAGTTATAAACTAAAAAGGACTAGTTATGCAAATATTATAAAGTTAAAGGTCTAAATGGTAAATATAGAAAAATTATAAGTTAAAGGGTTGAATATGTAATTTTCTAAAACTATAGAAGTCCAGGGACTAGTTGTGTCAAGTATAGATAGTTATAAGTATAAATAATATAAGTAATATAAGTTTAGGGTAGAAAATGTAAATATATAAACTATAAGAGTATAAAGTGAAAATATCATATAAGTATAAAACCTAAATAAAGTTAGAAGCATAATACAATAGTAGGGAGCTTCATACGAGGAGTACTATGTGGACATTTCGTTTTGACGAGTTTGTTGGGTTTACGAATTAAAGTGTCCTGACTCCTCGAACGATTATTGCATATAATTCTGAGATATGATGGCCCGAACGGTGTTATGATTATAAATTAACTTAATAACAATATAGCTCAATAGTAGGGAGCTTCATGTGAGGAGTATTAACTTCTGAATTATAATGGCCCGAACGGTATTATGTTGATAACATAATGCAATAGTAGGGAGCTTCATGTGAGGAGTCATATACTTCTGGATTGTGATGGCCCGAACGGTGTAATATTATATCTAAAACATTAACGAACCTAAGAACAATAATTTAAGAAACTTAAACAAGATAACTAAAGCTTGACATACATCCAAACCTACAACTACTAGGATACGTGAGTAAGGCAGTCTAGTTCCCGAGTCACTATTTGCATCACTTAGATTACCCTAAGCCCAGGTGAGTTCATAGCCTCATACTCTTTTAAAATGCTTTCACTCTAAATGCTTTATAAACCCTGTGAGGGGGATACATGCTACTTGCTTTACTTAAAACCGAATACAAGTCTTTTTCTTTGGTTGTTGCACGAGTAAACTAACTGCCACCACTACATAACCAAAATTCATGAATCTAATCGTTTGGGATATTTTACCCACGTGAACGTGAATATAGTTGATAGATCTATTGGAGTTTGACAACTCCTATTGGTATTAACACCTCACTGGGTGGTACCAATAAGTACTATATTTGAACCCATGGAAGGTTTAACTTTGGCAAGTTATCCTTCCCATCCCCTCATGGTTGGGTCTGCAGCCCCCATGACCCGGATTGTTAATGTATGGCTCATGAGCTTAGTGCAACATACCCCACTCATGATAATTGTGCATGCATCACAATTATCACACACCTTACATTTTCCCAGATGGGTGTAACAACTTAACCCAGGGAACTTGTATCACTAACCCTTAAACCTATGACTCTCACTCAATACCTAGTGTTGTCTTTTTAAGCATGTATTCTAGGTATATAACTTCTATGGAGTCACGGCAGAATGAGGCACTGAACTCGGAGGACTTTTCATGGTTATCATTCAAACATAACCTAACACCTAGATTTTCGGGACCTCATAAAAAATAAAAGTATATCTTTTACAATTAAAACTCTGATAATAATGAATGATAACTAAATTTCTAAAATGTCTCTTTTCGAGTCGTTTTGTATTACTGTAACTATGATTCTATGAAGTAATACCCCAAACACTTAATCCGCTGTGATCAGTGAAAAATTGGGTTGTTACATAAACGATTCAACAAAACCCCATATCGTATCCTTTACAAACGAAAACCCGATGTCAAATGTCTTTGCACCTTTGGTTGTAGATGTTACCCACTCAATGATCGAGAAGGTATTGGAAAGCTCAAAGAAAAAGGGGATGTCGGAACTTTCTTAGGATATTCCACACAATCAAGTGCTTATCGAGTTTATAATCGCAGAACAAAGCTGATACAAGAAACAATCCATGTTCATTTCGATGAAGTAGAAGAAATTGCTTCTGATCATGTATGTTCGAAACTCGTGCCAACGGCTATGACTTCTGAACAACACAGTTCAGGACTCGCACCTAACCTCAAATCATCAACACCTAACCTTAACCGTACTCAAAAGGAAGTGTTAGATGGACTGTTTGAAAACTTCTATGATGAATCATGTGGTGGAAACAAGATGAGAATGTCAACATTATCCGCTGCACCTCCGATTATCGAAGCTAACAATCAAGAAGACATACCATCTCCAGTATCCGGTTCATCAACAACTACTTATGAAGATGCTGATCCCATACCAGATACTTCTCCATCCACTAACATTCAAATAAAATGTTCACCAAACAATGTCACTCCAACCTCCCACACAAATGTTGATGATCAGATAATTACCAATGCATCATCTGAAAAAGATACTATCATCAATCCATTTGCGACTCCAGAAAATGATGTCGGTGAACCTTCAGAGCCGCAAAACATCAATCCTTTAAACATGCAACAACATTACCAACCACATCCGCATAAAAGAAGTTGGACTCATGATCATCCCTTACACCAAATAATTGGACATCCTTCTCAACCGATTCAAACAAGAAGTTCTACTATCGATTTTTGTTTCTATAATTCTCTCCTAAGTCAAATAGAACCTGCCAATGTCAAAGCAGCACTTGCTGAACCAGACTGGATCATTGCTATGCAAGAAGAAATCAATCAATTTACACGACATGGCATTTGGCAAAGGGTTCCACGTCCTCTTGGAAAACTTATACTTGCTTGGAAATGGATTTTGAAGAACAAACTTGATGAAGATGGCGATCTAATCAGAAACAAGGCTCGTCTGGTTGCCAAAGGTTACAATCAAAAGGAAGGAATTGATTTCGATGAATCTTTTGCACCGGTTGCTCGGATCGAAGCAATACGCTTATTTTTGGCTTATGCAGCTCACAAATCTTTCATCGTCTATCAAATGGACGTGAAAATGGCCTTTTTATATGGGGAGTTAGAAGAAGAGGTGTATGTAATCCAACCAGAAGGCTTCATTGATCCAAATCACCCGGATGATGTATATGTTCTTGACAAGGCCGTCTACGGACTCAAGCAAGCACCACCTGCATGGTACAAAGTTCTGTCAGAATATCTCCTCAAGAACAAATTCGTCAAAGGTTCAATCGATCCAACGTTATTTATAAGGCGTAAAGGTGATGATATCATGCTTGTTCAAATTTACGTTGATGATATTATTTTTGGATCTACGAATCCTAAGTATTGCAAAAAGTTTGAAAATATCATGCGACAGAAATTTGAGATGAGCATGATGGGGGAACTTAAATTCTTCCTAGGTCTACAAATCATACAAACTCCAAGTGGTATCTTTATCCATCAGCACAAATACACAATGGAAATCTTGAAGAAGTTTGGAATGGATAAATCTGACTCCATAAGTACTCCTATGCTTCACAAACATAAACTAGATGAAGATAAATCAGGAAAACCAGTTGATCCTACAAAATACTGTCGTATGATTGGTTCACTCATGTATCTCACATCTAGTCGTCCAGATATTCAATTTGCCGTCCGCATGTGTTCCCGTTACCAATCCAGGCCAACGGAAAAATACCTCACTGTTGTCAAAAGGATCTTTCGGTACCTAAAAGGAACAACTCACATGGGCCTCGTGTATCCAAAAGACTCCGGTTTGGTACTTATTGCCTATTCAGATGCAGATTATGCAGGATGTCAAATTGATTGCAAAAGTACTTCTGGAACTGCTCAATTCTTGGGGGAGAAATTAATTAGTTGGTCTTCAAGGAAACAAATCATACTGCACTTTCCACTGCCGAAGCTAAATATATTTCCCTCTCTGGATGTTGTGCCCAAGTATTATGGATGAAAACACAATTGACGGACTATGGTTTCTTCTACGACAAAATCCTAATTTATTGTGATTCGAAAAGTGCCATTTCCATCTCTTGTAACTCAGTATTGCATTCAAGAACAAAGCACATAGCAGTCAGATATCACTTCATCAAGGAGCATGTAGAAAAGCGGACAGTGGAATTGTACTTTGTGAAGACTGACTACCAAATTGCTGACTTCTTCACAAAATCTCTGCCTCCTGAAAGATTTGAATACCTCCGACAACGGTTAGGCATGGAAAGTATTCGTGATGATCATGACGAGGAAACTCCAAAGGTTAAAGCAATCAACAATGTAGCAGACATCACACGTACATCTGGTAACCCAAAACGGTAATTATTCAAACATAATGGCTGTTGATCACATCACAGATCAACACCCGTAACAAAAGAAAGGACCCTGAACGTACGCTTCAATGCGTCAATCATTAAGAAAATGAGAAAAATCTTCTTATTATTATGAGCAAAATCTATACAAGATTTTACAAAAAGTTTTTTTTTTTTTTTTTTTTTTTTTTTTTTTTTTTTTTTTTTTTTTTTTCTAAAAATCTTTTTATAAAATTTTTTGCTCATGATAATCAAATCTTGAGAATAGCTCGAGTAAGAATAAAACTTTCAAAAACAATGCTTCACCTCATAAATAAGTCGCAAACAAGTGTTGCTAAAAAGTTGTTAAAAAGGAAAAATGAAAAACATGACAAAAAGTTGTTGTAAATGTTGGAAAAATAACTATCACTTCGAGGGGGAGTGATTGATTTTATTTATAAATAAAAAACAATTTTGATATAACACAAACGTTCAAATTATTTGAACCAAAATGTTTTCAAAAACTTGTTAAAATTTTAAGAATAAAAATCGAAAGTGTTAAGTATTAAAAGGGCTAATGTCAAGGGGGAGTTTTGTTAAACTTATCAAAATGCTGATTTGAACCCTCCCTTAGTCCAAAAAGTTCTCGCTGACCTAAGTTCAAAACAAAAAGGGTCAATATGGAAAAATACGGGTCAACTAACCCCACTTATGTGATGCGAGAAAAACACACACACATACACTTTGTCACTCGCATTCTCTCTCTCCTAAACCTAACTCACACTTACTCGCATCC